>JAOXJP010101645.1:0-14376 GCA_025762735.1 Platanus orientalis | reverse complement strand
CCCCCCCCCCCTGTGTGGCCCTTGAGTGCCTCACAAGGGGAGTGGCTTAGAGGATTTCAGGCCAGGGTAAAGTGAGTTACCTGTGGGGGCCCACCCTTACCTGTGTTAAGTTAACCTGACCGGATCTTGCGCATTAAGAAGCTTAGCCATTTTCATTATTTGCTAAGACCTCAACATAAAAGAAATTATCATCAGGTAAAATGTATTGTGAGAAAATGTGGACCAAATCACAAGAAGTACACAAGATGTATTGTTTTTTGGAAACTTGTGATGTTACTGACTTGGGTAAACACTAGGTGCACTACAAGAACTGAAACAAATGGTGATTTAAAGCGTAAACAGACTGATGGAGTTCCATCCCTTACTCCGCCACCAACAACCAACCACCATCTCTCCACCTAACAATACCTTGTCACCAACCCCGTTCCCCCAACTTCCCTTTTAGGAATTTGAATCATATGCAGTTGGGCTGAAGAGAAATCACGATAGTAAAAATCTAGTGTCGACGTAATGCCTTATGCAAAGAAGATAAAAAATGCTCACCTTAACGAACGTTAACCACCGTTCCCATCATGCGGTAGGCACGTCAGTGCCGAAAAGTGAACATGCACCCCCCAAAAAGTGAAAATCACTTATCAATGTTGATGTGTCCACCGCCTGACAGGTGCGGCGATGAGCATTAGTTAAGGGAAGCGTTCATAAACCGATCCCTGCCTTACGAGGGATGTTTCAATAAATAAGAAGGTACTTATTTAGTATGTATTTATGAACAGTACATAATTTCTCCAGCAGAATAGAAAAAACACTCCAGCATCTCTGGTATGTTAAACACCTGTCTTGAGAAAGGACTAACAAAAATAACGTCCACCGGAACTCTTCTAAGTTCAGTGAGAGAGTTGTCATGAGACGGTGGAGTGTTTTTATCATCATCTGCTGGAGGCGATCACCCTCTTTTACCCTTACATATGACTCAAACCCCCTCTCCCATAAGTTAAACTGCAACAAGTGTTTACGGTGCAACATGTATAAAAAAATTTAGAGCTCCCACTCAAATTTGTTTGGAGTTTTTACATCTGTCATGTTTTGAGAATGATTGGACATTAATGTTTTTTAACTTACTATAGAGGATCCGGACACCACCATTTGTCAGCATTATGTAATGCAATGATTCAATGATTGATATACACCTTTCCAGCATACAAAACGGAATTCCAGCAGTTCAAAAACTTGTGGCAACCCTGAAGTACCATAGAGAGCTGTGTGATGCGGCGAAGCATGTGCACATCTTGAACGCTAGTGTTAGGTGTTCTATTTTATTTATTTTACCTTCTTTTTTTTTCGCTTTCACCCAACGATATAGAGTTTCTGGGTCGCAGCAAGTTTTTGTGCTGCTGGAAATCTGCTTTGACCAGCATGACATCTCCCCAAGTGCTCCTCGGGAGAGTGGATTGTATTCGCTCCTCTTAACAAACACTCCTCTCTGCCCCATGTCAGGGGCGTGCACATCAGCGTTAGCAAGTGATTTTCACTTTTTTTGGGGGTGCATTTCACTTGTCAGCGCTGATGTGCCTGCCCCTGACATGGGGGAGAGAGGAGCGTTTGTTAAGAGGAGTGGATACAATCCATTCTCGCACCTCGGCTCCTTTCCCAATAGTAAAACTTATGCTAATGTTGTGCCTATTTCGGTGGTCAACATGTGATGAAAAAAATTAAAAGCTCTCAACTTTCATCTTTTCACTTTCATTGCTCCAACTAGGGGTGACAATTCGTGTTGGTGGGTTGGGTTAGTGTTGTGTTGAGGTAAGGGTATAAGACTATTTGGCTCAACCCTTATCTGACCCATTTATTAATTGTATCAAAGCAGGTTGACCTGTTTTGACACGAAATACATTGAGGATCAACCCTAACCCGCTTATTTTTGTGTTGGGTTGTGTCTGGTTCGTGGGTTATGTGGTAATTCATCTTGGTGAGTCGGGTTCGTGTCGTGTTAAGGCAAGGGTATACGTTACGATTTGGTTCAACCCTAACCTGACCCATTTATTAATCATGTTAAAGTGAATTTACCTGTTTTGACCTTAATCATGTTTAGAGTCAACCCTAACCCACTTATTTTCATGTTGGGTCGTGTCGGGTTCATGGGTCACCCCAAGCTCCAACTGTTCTCCATCCATATGGGAAATGTTTCAAAATTTAGATGGAGAGAACCTACCTACTTTTCTTTTGTTGTTTATTTTTTCTTCAACAACTGACAAAGACATTTTAGTGGATGCCAATGGCAGATGATATTATGTATTTTTTAAGGTATTGGTTTCATTGTGACAAACGTTTTTTTTTTTTTACTTTTGTAATAATAATGATAATAACCCATGTTAAAAGAGTACCAAAAAAAATTTGTTACAGTGGATCTTTTGGCTTTTTTAAACCCCAAGTGATCAGCTGTAGTAAATTTTGATGTAGTTTTTTGTAATATGAATAAAAATACACGTGCATGTCGGTCAAGGAGTCGGTCTCCTCGCGTTACACCTTTTCTTTGTGCTTACTCTAACCGGGTTCAGATTGAAGTGGACAAGCGCCAATCTTCTATCGTGTTCCCCCAGTTTCTGTCCTTTGACTTGGAGCTATCTATTTGGCTCATTCTGGATCAACGGGTGCGTAATGTAACCAGTATCCTTTAGCACGGACACAAATTTCACGAGATGTGATCAGCTGCAGCAAATTTTCTGTAGCTTTTAAGTGGCACAGTTAAAAAACATGGGTATTATATCTTTTAACATATGGGTTGTTTTGTCTTGTAACGTGGGTTTTTGCCTTTTTTTGTGTTTTTTTGTCATGCTACTTAAAAGCTACAGCAACATTTGCTGCAGCTGATCATTTGGCTTTCACACCCTTTACCCTTTTAAGTTTTAACTCCTCTGGATAAGTTCTCATAAGGGGAGTCATGAGTATTTTCGTAATTTTATTCCAAGTTTCTAACCCAAATGGCTCAAATATCTCTGAGCAAGTGGTGGGCAATGTCATTTAATAAAATAAAAAAAGTAGCGGGTAATATCAAACGAAGGATTAGAAACAGGGAAAACCATGAACCAACAACCGTCACACATTTGCGTCCTTGACTACTCGGATGAGATAAGATTAATAAAATACTGCCATGTGTCACCCCGCTTCATGTCCCTAACGATAAGGCTTCAATCTAACTCCACCCCTGCCTCCGGCTTCTTTGTGTGGCTATCAAAGTGTAATGTCATTCCTTACTTGATTCAACGGCCAAAAAACGTTTAGGATCAACCGACTGAGTCTCTGACCGTTGGATGAGGACAAATGGCGTTAGGCAACATGGGAAGTGAGTCTGTGTCTTTATAAATCCGATGAGTGAGTAGAGCAAGGTCTCCCTAGAAATTAGCAGGTGTGTGCAAAGCAAAGAGGGAAGAGAGATGGCTTCTTCCATGATATCATCGGCAGCTGTTGCCTCCATTAACCGTGCCACCCCGGCACAAGCCAGCATGGTCGCCCCCTTCACCGGCCTCAAGTCGGCCGCTGCGTTCCCCGTCACCCGCAAGCTCAACAACGACATCACCTCCCTCCCCAGCAATGGCGGCAGAGTCCAGTGCATGCAGGTACTTGAAGGAAAAAAACAACAGTGATAATTGACTATCAGAGAAAGAGAGAGAGAGAGAGAGAGAGAGAGAGAGAGAGAGAGAGAGAGAGAGAGAGATTTTGTTAAAATTGAGAAATGTGATTTTGATTGTTGTGGGTGCAGGTGTGGCCACCACTTGGGAAGAAGAAGTTCGAGACACTGTCTTACCTCCCACCACTTTCTCCTGAATCATTGGCCAAGGAAGTCGACTACCTTCTTCGCATGGGATGGATTCCTTGCTTGGAATTTGAGTTGGAGGTTGGTCATTTCTAAGCTCTCTCTACTGTAGATGCCCTGTCTGCTTGTCACGAAAAGCTGATTTTCTCATGATTCTTGTCAAAATTTTCTTGAGAAACTTGTTTTCAAGCCGTCTGGTTGCCGAGAACGAAAAATTCTCGATTTTCAAAATTTGCTAACCTATTTAATTTCTTGTCAGATTCCATTTTATTTTCACACAACTCTTGCCTGAAAAATTTTCGAACTTTCATGTGAAAGATGTAACACACGGTTTTCCTTTTCTTGGCAACTAAACAACCATTGAAAAAGGATAGAAAATTAGAGAATTTTTTTATTTTTCTTGTGTAATTTTCTTTTCCTTTTCTTTTATATTCAATTCAAGTCAACCAGACAAGGCCCTAGTTGTTCGAGAATTCTATGGCTTTTGTTTTGGTAGAGGGATGGTTTTGGATGGATTGCAACGTGTTTGTGTTATTGTGTGTGTGTAGCATGGATTCGTCTACCGTGAGAACAACAGATCGCCCGGGTACTACGATGGCCGCTATTGGACCATGTGGAAGCTGCCCATGTTTGGCTGCTCCGACTCTTCTCAGGTGTTGAGGGAGGTGGAGGAATGCAAGAAAGCCTACCCCAACGCCT
Source organism: Platanus orientalis (assembly GCA_025762735.1). NCBI lineage: Eukaryota > Viridiplantae > Streptophyta > Magnoliopsida > Proteales > Platanaceae > Platanus > Platanus orientalis. The sequence continues at coordinate 9,866 of JAOXJP010101645.1, read as the reverse complement.
TCATCCGGTGCATCGGGTTCGACAACAAGCGCCAAGTGCAATGCATCAGTTTCATTTGCTTCAAGCCTCCCGGCGCCTAAATCTGACATAACTCTCTCCATCCGCATGGGCCGTCTTTTTAGGATCCTTTCCAATTTGTTTCTAAGTGTTTTTCAGGTTTCAGGGTTTATTCGGTTTTGGAACTTCTGAATTTTCATTTTCTGTTAATTTTTCCTTTTTTGGGCTGATCTCCAACTGAACTTGACGGATTAGAATGGGCATAAAGATAGGTGATGTTTTGTTGGTGATGAACACTAAAGGCTCTCCATATTTTCCCATTTAATATCCTCGATGTATTATGGTTTGGATATTTTAATCCTGTTGTTGATATGGTGGTTTCATGATTGAAACAAGTTCTTTCCCCACCACATAAATCATACCTCCAATTCACTACTCCTCCCAAAGAAAAAGAAAAGCCTCCTACTCCTATACCCCACTTCTACTAACTTGTTACTTGGGGTACCAAGCAATCAGGTGCATTCCTATCCGGGTGGGTTGGATTATGCCCGACCCGAAACTGGCACAAGTATGAGGTGGGGTTGCGATCAATCAACCTTAAATGGGGGTGGGGAGGGGGAAGCTGGTGGCCGGTTTAATGAATACTTTTGTCAAAAAGATTGGATTGATTTGGGAAACAACCCGGGTTTAAGTGGGTTCACGGTTTAATTAAATGTACACTTGTATCTAAAACTAGCTTAGGAAGCATGGATCATGAGCTCGGATCCACTGTAGTAGTAACTACCTCGAGAGAGCCGCGTGTTGGTCCTTGTCAAGACCCACATAGTATCCTAGTTCTAGTACCATAGCAGATCCAAATGGTTAAGGTGTCTGCCTAGTAGGTATATGGGTTCTTCAGTAGAGTTTAGATCTCTCTGTGCTGATAATCGTTATAGTAGACTCAGAAGATTTGGTTTTGTGCAATTAAGATCTTTCGCTGCACTAGTGGTAAGGAAATTTAGTGCAAGTCAAAGACTAAAAGTACAAGGGAAAGGCTAAAAATGAGTTGCGTTATTGTAGAAGGGAAATGCATGAGTGCTTATGAGCACATTATTTAATGGATGTAGGTAGTGGTGTGTCTGTAACAGTCTTAGAACACAGTATTCTTATTCCGAATCAAACGTATAAGGATGATTCTTCACAGAATCTTTCAAATGATGCAGTCTGAAACTAACATAAAACCAGGGCAATAACTTGTAAATAAAGAACAACGAAGAACTTATCAGGTTGGTGTATGGATGCATGTATAATCACGCTAGCCTTGAAGTGATATTCGCTGCCCACTCGCAAGTACAATAGGTTGCTTGATGATCACCTTCCGGAACACCAACTCCTTTATCAATACAGGTAAATAGAGATTGGTTCAAACATCTCAGTCTAATCTTTGATGACAATGGTATTAAAAATATAAAGCTTTCCTGAAAATAATAAGCGAAGAAAGGCAAAATTATGAAGAAGAACACTGGTTTTTCAGAAATGCTTTCTATATATCCTCTTGCTCAATTTCGTCTTATCATATAGAAGACAATGGATCATCCAGACCGATTCTTTCCAACATGAGCCAAGCTCTAAGGAAAAACTTAAATGCGCATTAAAATCTTACCTTAAATGAAAGAACACAATTAAGGAATTATTGTGTTAATTGTTAAGTATGGCATGTAGATTTTCTCATGTAATCACACCCACACCTGCACCACACCATGCCCAGCCCGTCTTGGCCTGGTTTAATTGGTTCAGCATGCGCATGAGATGCGAACAAAGAATCCAAACCCCCACTTCTCTCTTGAGCCCCTTTACCCCTTAGTAAGGGCGTTGATGAGCCAAGCTACCTCGGCTCTACCCATTATGAACCAAGTGTAAACCTTGTTTAAAGCCCACTTAGTTGAGCCTAAGCCTGGCTTCACTACACACACACACGTACAATACTTAAATCACATTTTAAACAAGACCATTAGACCACTAGTGGCCCATTGGGCCTATTTCAACAAACTATAATATGGGCTAATGTTATCGGCTGGGATTTCGTGTGACCCCTTAAAAAAAGGCCTAAGGTCTGCCCTGCATCAGGGGTGGACACATCAGTGCCGAAAAAGTGATTTACACTTTTTGTGGGGGTGATTATTACTTTTTGGCCCTAATGTGTCTGCCCCTGATGCAAGGAGGACCTTAGGTGTTTTTAAGGGATCGCACCAAATCCTCATGGTAATGCTATTGGGCTTGTTTCAACAACTTGTAGCTTAGGTTGTTGGGCCTATTTCAAAAAAATTACTTTTGGGCTTTGGTAAGCTGAGCCAAGCTTGAGCTCAACACCTCAGGCTTGCGATATCCTACATTGAGCTAGGCAAAGCTTGGCTCATTGACATCCCTAACCCTTAGGGTTCTTCCCTTACTTGTAAGGTGAAGTTGAAATTGCTCCATTTCCAATATGAGACTAAAATTCTCAAGAGAAAAAAATGAGCTTGTGGTTTGGAAAAACAAACTCAAAATTTTATTGAAAAGCTCATTCCCTCCAAGAACTTAAAGTATGAAATGCCATAAATGTCTATGGGCATCACGGGGAGATCAGGGTTGGGAAGCTCACACTTCTCTTACCTCTCCCTACACGGGTGTCCCGACTCTTGCCCCCACTTCGCCGGCTATGACATCACTAGTGCCACTTAGGTTTATTGGGGAATTATGATTAAAAAGGAAAGTGGTAAGGTTTGAATATATGTTTGGCTAATGCCAGATTTGGGAGTTGCCACCAACTCAGGTTTTTCGATGGAGTTAGACATTGGATTCCTTTCTCGGAGAAATGAAGTCTAGACCCGAAGGTCTAGTAACTCCTAAATTGGTCTGGTTTTCTAAAAGGTTGAGTAAACTATTTTGTTACAATTGGGGTAGGTGTTAGACACTCCAATTACACACCTTTCTAGGGTGACTTCTCTTATCATATATGCTATTATTTCCATAAAGTGTGTGTACCATACATGTGATTTATATTGAAGTGGTTTACAGGCTGAATTTTCAGTTCCAACACCTGAATTTTAATGCCCAACGCTTGTATGTCACTAAGTGTGAATTTCAGACGTTGGGCACTTAAATGCCCCACAGTGGGCCTAGCCTCAATTTTGAGGTTAGTTAAGGGTTCCAAGGGACTTTGGGGTGATTTTTAAGGTCCTGAGAATGAGTTTTCCCTTCTATACAAGTTCTAGTTGTTGAAATCCAAAATTCGCGAATGACCAATTTCAGGTCATTCGCCACATTCAAAAACTCGCAAATGAAGCCCCAAATGCCTCATTCGCTTGTCATAAATGGTCTTCGCAAATGGACCAATATAATCCATTTGCGACCACTGAGGCTTGCAAATAAGATGACCCTATTCATGAACCTCAAAACAAAAAATTTTAGAAGAATTCAAACTCTTTCAATGATGGTTATTTTGTATGGCCACGACACATAAACTCATTAAGCACTCAGGAGACTAAAGGATGTGCAATCTCGCATAAAAGATGCACCAATATGTACAAGAAAGAGGGAAGATACATTCCTACTTCAACATGGATTCCAAGAGCAAGAAAGAGTTTGTCTTCAACAAGGACTTCATTACCGTTCATTTCACATCTATATATACCTTTAAGGAAGACAAAATTAGAACACTTTTTCAACTCTTTGATTCTTCATAGCTCTTAGCATATTTGCAAACCTGTGCTCTCCAAATTTAGGTAAGTTCTACATCTTCTCCATCCTCTTCAAGTTTTACATACTAACAAGTTTCTCTCTTCTAAAGAAGACAGCAAGTCTATATACCTCTGCTCATCCTCTTCAAGAAAGACAATATAGGAGCTTGATGTCGAAGAAGGCCATGACTAGGTAAGATTTAGGGTTTACTTTTGTATTTGAAGTATTTGTATTCTGCATTGATATCAATAAATGAGCAAAATGTTCATCTTCTTCTCCCTTCTCTTCTCTTTTATGCAACTTTTATATTTTACAAATCGAGTAACTTGGGATAATCAGAGGTTTGCTATGCTAAACAATAGTAATTAACAAATCCTTCACAAGGATTTGGATTATTAGTCCCCACTACACAAAATAATAAACTAGCCATCTAAAGGCTAGGTAATTTGTTCACTTTAAATTTCAAGCAAATATGCAAGAAATTTGGTGTTACACTGGTTTACAAAATTAATACATTGGAAATCCTGGAGGCTTGATGCCTGAAATTTAATATTCTACACCTAGATTTTCATTGGATGAAATTCAGGCGTTGGGTATTTCAGTAACCTTTATATGTTTAATTTTGTTAAGTTTTAGTTAGTGCTTGTGTGTGCCACTAGTTTATACATGCAAAGGGAAGGAAATACTTATAATGCTTGGTTATTCATACCATGGACATGCACACATGCATGGTTACATGAAAATTTGTATAAAAAGGTAATAAAAAGTTTGGGAAAACCCATTCTACCAATTGAAATCATTATGAACCATGTATTCCAAATTTTAAAAAGACATAAAACAACCAGAGCAACAAGATATTAAATCAAAGAATGAATTAAAGATTGAATTATTTTAGTTAATCCCCAATACCTAAAAGTCACCTCTCAACACCTACGCCTGAATTTTCTCAAGGGAGAAATTTAGTCATTGGCTCAAGGTTGGGTCCCCTCTATGGGCCAATGGGACTTTGAGGTGAGTTAAGGTCATAAAGTCTGTTTGTAAACATGCAAGGGTTTGTGAACCTCTAAATGGGTTTAGGGGGAGGGTATACAGAAATTATAGGCTTGATGCTTGAACTTCTGTATACGCATAAATTTTATTTTCCAATGCCTGAATTTTAATGAGGAAAATTCAGGCGGTTAAGGTACAGGGGGTCCAACGTGGGAAAGATCTCCTCCAGACTGGCTAGAGGACATCTCTGAGTTTAGTTCATGCCATTGGTGGGCCCAGGGGTCTAGTTTGTGGGGCCCTGAAGTCTACACTTGAATTTAGGGCCTAACACTTGAATTTTCACATAAAAATTCAGGCATTGGGTGCTAGACAAAAATCCAACAACCCCTTTCTTTGCTCATTTGGACACCCTTCTGGTGTCAAAGAATTCTAAAATTTTACAGGGAGGTGGGTGACTCTCCCAATGACTTTCCATAAAAAATTCAGGCCTAAATGTTGAGCCTAGAAATTGATATGAACTTTTTAGTGGGTGGGTTCAGTCCAAAAATTAGTAGAGACCAATGAAGTTTCTGACTTGTAAGCCTCATTATAAAGCCTTACCCAATACGAATTTTGATGAAATTTTACAGTGATGTTGTTAACACATATATAATAATTTTGTACAAAAATCACATCTTAAAACATTATACTGAAATTGATATTGAATTTACAAACAAACCTAAAATAGGTAGTGCTTAACAGAGACAACATTTTCTCTGGACAACAGTTGATGAAAGTTGCAGAAAATCTTTATAAATTGTAATAAAAATTACAAGAACGTGTAATTAGGAGTTAACTAACTACTGTAAAAAGAATCACTCAAAATGAGTTATACAAAAAAAATATTAAAAATTTGAGATTACCACTGCATCTGTCTGCAAAGAGTGGAAAAAAGTGTATGATCAGGGGTTTTGCAATGGCAATTTCATGGGTCAAATGGAACCCAAACTTGATGAATTTTGGTATGATAGTAGGTCGCATTGTTTGGGACATACCATAAATATTTCAGCCCATTCCTCCCAATAGAAAAAATAAAAAAAAGATAAAATTTGGACATGATAACAATATACAAAGAAAAATTAGCAGAGACAATGTTTGTCTCTGCTATGTTACCTTCATTAAGGGGAGTAAAGGGAGCTAACTAAGTTGATTTTAAGAATGTATTAGGCATGTTAAGGTTCCTAATTATGAACTAAAGAATGGAAATGGGTTAGGGTTTACCTTGTCTGTTCTTAGTGCAAGCCAAATCATTCTTCATTTCTTGCTTCTTCTCTCTTGTCCTTTCTCTCTTTTCTTTCTTTTCTTTACTTTCTCTTGGATTTTTCCTCTTGGTCTCTTTCTCTTTGGCATGAAATTGGGTCCTACTTTTAGGCTAAGGGGCTCATGGATGGGCTTGAATGATTTAGGGGATGAATGACATGTGTCTTAGGGTATAGTAGTCCTAGGGAAACTAGTGGAAGGGAGAGGCTTGGTCAAATGGGAGATGTGGAGGCCTCCTCAGCCACATGAATGAGTGATGAGGTAGCCTCCCCCCATGGGCTTTAGGGTTTGCTTATGTGAAAGAGATGTGGGTGGTGGATGGGAGCCATGCCGTAGGGGTGAAGCAATGGAAGGTGGATGTGAGGGGGAAAGCAAGGGTTGGGATTAGCTTAGGGCATCAAGGGTGAGGATGAGGGTAGCACATAAGGAGGTAGATCAAAGTGGTCCATTTAAAAGAGGCCATGTGGTTGATGTTAAATCAAGGGCTAACCTATACCCTTTTTAAAGATATTTAAGGGGAGCATTAATGATGAGGGATAAAAAATCCTCAAATTTGAAAAGTAATGATTACATTTTGAAAAAAAATATCCCTTTATTGTCTAGGTCTACTTTATGGGATCATGTGCTTGGAAAGTTATGGATTAATTGTGCTCTTTGGGCCTCTCAGATGTTTTGGTTGCGATGTCACCGTTGAACCTAAAATCTGATGACTAGAGGCGGTGGGGGAATTTTAAGTTTGAATGACTTCGAAATGTCTTAAACACGAGGTAAGGGAAAATGGTAAAATTGATTTTCGAGTCATTGATACAAAAGGTAAACCTCAAGTTTTGTGAAGTGCATGCTCAAATTGTTTGCAAAACTGATACTTGAGTCAGTTTTGCAAGATTAGAACTGGAATTTACCAAGTCTTTCATGAAAAAATTAAGGGTGATAGAGTACTGAAGGTTGGAGACATAGGACCTGACAACTTAGAAGTTGGATCCCGAGGAATCTCCGTGAGGGTCCTAAAAGGTAGTCACTTAGTAGAAATGCACAACCCTAAGTTGCAAATGAATTATTAAATTCTTAGTGAATTCATATCCCTTAAGAGTGGTGTGGTTAGTTACTATTCACAGTCGATGAATTCACCTATGTTAGTGTGGAAGTGGGGTCACTCCCTCTGAGAACTTGGAAAATTTCACTTGAGAACTCATGAAAACCAAGAATGACACAAGGCCGAAAATTGTCAAATCGTTATAGAATAATAGTGTTTGAGAAAACTAAATGTGGTTAGCAGACTTAATAGGTTTACATAAATGGAGAATGGTTCAAAAGAGTTAATCTACTAGGATCCAGTAAACCCTAACCGATATATCCTAAATATCGGTTCAAAGTCTAAAAGACACCTGTACCACTGCATTCATATTTTTACTGCTTCTAATTCAAATTGAATTATTATAATTTTTTACAATTGCTTTAATATTTTGAATCTAGGGAGAATGTTGTATCCATTAGATTAGAATCTTGAAGATTCAAAATATTGAATCTTTAGGACTAACCCCTTATTTTAAATATTTACAAGTTTGACACATACTTGACATAGTCATAAAGTTTTCATTATTTATAGCTTTATCTTTATAAATATTTTGGAGGGATTGAAATTTTACTTTAATTTGAACCAAAAACCAAACCACCTTTCTCTCTTTGTGTGTGGAATGTTTATTCTAACATTGGAAATGGAGAATAAATTCTTCCACTATATAAGTAAATGCAAGAATCTTATGGGTATGGACCTATAGGAGAGTGGGTGGGTGGGTGTGTGTGTTGGGTTCTTTGTTTGCATCACGTGTGCTAACTGATCGACCAACCAAATCGAACCGAACTGAACCGAGCCAAGCTTAGCCGAGGTGTGGTGTGGTGTGATGTGCATGCTCACTATTGAGTATTATCAATTCCATGTCAGAGAATGCGAAGGTATAGGTGTAAGTGATTAGCTGCCAGACACAGAAGGACCACCAAGAAGTTAAGAACAAATATAATCCAAACAGGTAAAATAGGTAAAAACCCAATATGACCAGATAAGCCTAGTGATGTGGACTTAGAGCTCCCCACACAACCATAGAAAAAGGCCCTGCAACAAATCCAAAATGACCTAAGTGAAGAAATAGGAAAAATAAGAAAAAAATGAAGTTTTTGGATTTGGGACCGATCCCAATTTTTTTTTTGGGATTGGTCAAATGAGATCCATCATGATTTAACCATGACCAATCCCATAGGCCCGATCCCAAACAAATTAGGATCAGTCCCCAGTGACAAAAATGGGAAAATTACATTTTTTGAATTTGCGAATCTTCATGTTTAATGGGGATCTTGTGACCATTTGAGGGACGAAACCTTAATGTTTTGAGGGTTATTTAAAGGCTTTAAAAGCATTGAAAGTTTTAGAGTCTTGAAGATAAATATCCTTCATTAAAAGTTGAGTAAAAATGGTTGTCTAAGAACCGTGATTGTTAGAGTTCCTTCTATAATCATTGTGTTGCATACAAAGGGACTTTGAAAGGTGTTCTACACTAGTATACTTGAAGTGGGAGAACGTGGCCTAGGTTTAGACCTGTGAATCCGCAGAGAAAGCTTTGAGAGTAGCCAAACTCCCATGTATTTTAATATTGTGAATTTATTTTATCTGTTACATAGCATCATTGCTGCGTAACATAACTAGATTAAACAGATTTAATACTTTAGTTTACTGTGATCACTATTGTAAATCTTGCTTACTGAGAAGCATCACTAAGAGAAGAAATATGATTCTTCATATGAACTGATCTAACTTGAATATACGTCTTTAAGAGGCGAGTATATGTAAGAAAGTTATTTAATTAACTTTTCAATCTCTCTACAAATCTTTCTGTCTACGTCGGAGTCACTAGAGGCATTCTTTAACCCTTGCCAGAGACACCGAGGGTTGACACTTAGTTTGCTAGAGTCACCAAACTATTAGTAGTGTTGGTTTTTGTGATTAATTTTGTTCTTGTAATCTGCAATTATTATTAATAAAATTAATCTGCTTTGTGAGGAGCTTTCTACAGTGGACATAGACACTCTTGCTGAACCTCTTTACAAAAAGGTGTCTATATGTCTGTGTGATTTTCCTGTGTGTCTTTATTCCTTTTCGTATCTTAAAAGCTTTCAGTAAATGATTGTTATTTAAATGGTGATTGCATTTTGACAACAAGTTAAAAGGAAAGAAAGATAATAATAATAATAATAATAATAATAATAATAATAATTACTCTTGTTATTTTTATAGAAGTAGAATTTAATCTTGCCCGAGTCAAAATTTATAGATAGGTCAAATAAAAAAAATTGTAACATCCTATTCACCCCCTTCTAAGATAGTGGGATTGGAATTTCAATTGGTATCAGAGTTGATTGCTCTACTATGGGCTTAACAACCTGAGTTGATCCTAACCCCATCCCAAATTTACCATATCCTCTAGGGAGGAAGGATATGTTCCAAACTGACCACTATTCTTTGATGGTACTGATTACACCTATTGGAAAAGCTACATGATCATATATTTGAGATCTCTATATTATGGAGTTTGGTTTGTCGTTGAAAAAGGGTATACCAAATCTAAGGATAAAATTGAGGTTAAATGGGATACAAATGAACAAAAAGTCTATACGGCTAACTACAGGGCATTGAATGCCATAGTTTATGGCTTCAGTCGAGAAAAGTACAGTAGAGTCTTGAGTCTACTGACAGCTAAGGAAGTATGGGACCTCCTTGAAGTGACCCATGAGGAAACTAATCTTGTCAAGCAATCCAAACTTCAGATGCTTACCTCAAGGTTTGAAACTCTCCGCATGGAAGAAGATGAGCAGTTCATCGACTTCTACAC
>JAOXJP010101634.1:0-14377 GCA_025762735.1 Platanus orientalis | reverse complement strand
ACAATACCCTTAGGATCGTCCAAGGGTTAATATAACCCTATAGAAAAGGCTCTGGCAAAAGTTTTAGGAGGAAGAAGCAGTAGCTGATATCATGAGATCATGCATGATATGTAGAAACTTGGATGTATCCTGATCACTCTTTAAATTTAGGGTTTGGTCCCATCACTTTTAATGTCGCCCCTAGTTGCTCTATACTCTAGAAAAAGATTTCCAGCAAAAACGTGCTATGGTTGAAGTGATGTGCAATATCGTGAAATCTCCAGAATTCAGCAAGTCATGCCTAGAGTGTATAAGGCCTACAGCAACTCATTAAAATCAACAAAATTTGATGGATGGCTTATAGAATGATGGGTCGTCCAACAAAGGAGAAGATCCAAGAGGCCTCTCTTCAATCAAAACTTCAAATCCAAAGAGATAATAAACAATCCTTTTATGAAACTCTACTTTTAGCAAACAAAATCTGAAGAAAAGATGTAAAGATAATTAATAAGAGAAGGGAAGGAGAAAGTTTTAACCCAAGGGAAAGGGAGTGGCCTCCACCACTAGTGTTAAAATAGGTGGAGACCTAGACCCAATCCAAGGTTTTGGGTATATTCAATCTACAGCAAAGAGCAAGATGAAGGGGAAGCCATTGGAGCAAGAACATGAAGAGCAATTTTTTTATTTCAAATTTGATAGTGTAAAACGACCTGGTCATGAGTTCTTTATAGAGAGACCCACGGCTAGGTTGGATACAAAATAACAGTTTGGCCAAATTTAGTCTCTCTCTTATTCTCTCTTGACAAAACTAACTCCTAACTACTGATAATAACAAAAACACCCCTAAAACAGAACTAAGGACTAAAATACCCTCACTAACATGTGACATAAAATAAAAGAACATGTAAAGTAAGATAAAAGACACCCTAATGAAACCATAGCATAGGTGCAACCCTCTTGCACCTCCTCTAGTAAACCTGGAACTCGCGCCTGGACCTGATACTCTCATCAACCTTCGCAAGTTCATGTGTTTGCTCATCAACCACAACATTCAAAGAAGTGAGGGCTCTTTCTCTTGGGTTGGCCATGTGAAAAATCTTAGGTTCCCTAAGTTCTGATACCAATTTGACATAGAGTAAGTGATGGTGGATCAAGAATGTTTGTTTGCTGCTGAAATTTAGGAGAAGGGGAAGTTGTGACGCGGACTAATTTGGAAGGGAAGGGAAGCGAGGTTTGGAACAGGTTTAAGAACCTCAGTGCAGAACCTATTTAGAAGTTTAAATGTAGGTTGAAAGGGAACTAATTTTTTGTGCAGTCAATGCAGTTGTGTGATTGATGGAAGGGATCCTTCAAGCTGTTACAAAAAATCCACCAAGGCGAAAGAAGAAGCAAAAAGAAGAGAGAGCAGAGAAATAGAAAAGGAGAAAGATAGAAGGAAGGAGAAAAGATAAGAGAGATGAAGATGGAGAGATGATTAAGACCTCACAGATGCACTAACATAAAGAGAGAAAAGAGTTGGGAAGAGGTAGGGAAGCTATGTGGTGTCAACCCTAGAGAGAGGAGAGAGAAGGCCCATGGCCACACCTTAGAACACTAAGATTCAAACAAAAATATCTTTATTCTTTTTTTTTTATGAATAACAAGATTTATTAAAAAAAAAATTGGGGGAGATACAAGGGAGCGAGAAACAAAAGCAAAACAAAGGAAAAGAAAGTATAAAATACAAGACAGCACATTAGCTGTCATAGAGGAGACCCCCAGGCACAAGAGCTAACACACCTCCATTAGCACTCCGGCATTTGGTCCCCTAGGAAATCCACTTGCTAAGAAGCACTCCATTTAGCAACCATGTCAGCCACCTCGTTTTGACATCTAGAGACATGCTGAAGAGTAGCTGAGGTTTCCTTAGCTAAGACCCTGACCTTAGCAATAAAATGGTGAAGTCTCCAAGACCCTTATATATGCCCTCTCCCCCACCCCCAAAGAAATCATAGTCCCCTTCCACGTAACACCTATTGTGCCCACCACTCTTAAGCATCTTTAAAGCTTCCAATAAACCGATAGTTTTAGCATGATTAGCATCACAGATCCTAAGCGGACCACCCTTCACAAGAATAGTAGACCCATGAGAGTCACGCAAAACACAACCATATCCGGCCCTTCCTAGGTTTCCAAAAGAGGCGCCATCAAAGTTCACCTTATACTTTCTTTCACACGGGGGAACCCAGTTCAGGTTAGGAGGGATCCGAGGAGGGCGGATAGATATACAAGATCCAGTCCCTAACCATATCGGCTAAGGAACAATCTTTAAAGGCCAAATTAATGAGCATCCATGAGCTAACTTCGCAAGTGATGAAGTCAATCATTGCCCAAGTATTTCTCTTCTTGTCCTCAAATACCCTTCTATTTCTCTCTTTCCAAATCCCCCAAACAATACCTTGTCCAAGAGCTTTAACAAAAAGACCACGTCTCAAACCTTTTATCCCCCTACTCCATTGAACCAAAAGATCCTCCACAGTCTCTGACATAACAAAAGATATAGATAGGGATCACTAGAAAAAGTACCATATTTTGTGAGAGAATTTACAGTGAATGAATATATGATCCCTTGATTTTGCATCACAACCACACAAATGGCACATCAAAGGAGATAAGGCCATACTTGGGCATCTTCTCTGAAGAATGTCTATAGTATTTTACCTATTGAGAGCTGCAATCCAAGCAAAGGCCTTCACCTTAGGAGGCACAACTGACTTCCAAACATAGTGAACCGGGCCAGGGTGGGGTTGAGCAATCCTAACAAGAATCGAGCAAAAAGATTTACAGGAGAAAGAGCCATTAGAGGAAGGGGACCAAATGTAAGAATCAACCTCCTCTCCTGATATATACATCAACTTGAGATCCTCCATCAATTAACCCACTAAAGAGAACTCCCACTCATGGAGGTCACGGGAAAAAGGGAGATTCCACAATAAGCCATGAGGGCTTTGGAAAAAAATCTGCTAACATAGCATTCTTATGACAGGCAAGGTAGAATAATCTAGGGCAGGCAACCTCTAGTTTGGAATTACCCCACCACAGGTCCTTCCAAAAACGGATTTTAGAGTCATTACCTAGAAGAAACCGAATGTAAGGGTGGTAAAAGAAGGGACTTACTTGAATAATATGTTTACAACAAAGAGAATGGGAGCGGGGAAGATTTCCATTGCAGTCCCACCCGTTTGTACCAGTCCCATATCTTCCTTGTATAATGGAATGCCACAAGCTTCCCTGATCCTAAGAAAACCTCTACAACCACTTCCCCAAAAGAGCCACATTTTTATCTTTCATTCTCCCCACTCATAGGCCACCATACTCCTTTGGCTTCACTACCACTTCTCAGTTGACAATATGGTCCTTCTTTTGTCCACCCCCTTCCCATAAGAAGTCACGGTGATACTTTTCCACAACAAGGGCCACCTTGTGAGGCATCTTGAACATAGACATATAATACACCAGAATGTTAAACAGGGTAACCAGCGTAATTCCCCCCCCCCCAAAGGGATATATAAGGGTTCTTCCATACAGCCAGCTTCTTTGAGACCTTTTCAACCATTAGGTCTCAAAAAGAGACAAATTTGGGATTTCCTCCAAGAGGCATACCCAGATATTTTGTAGGGGTCACCTCCCTGTTTGACATCTCATTATCCTTGTCATGGAGGCAAGCTCTACCTCCTCCACATGAATCCCCATCATACATGTTTTTTACATATTCACCTTCAAACCAGATAAAGCTTAGAAGATCTTTAGGCACAAACCTATCCTCCAGATATTTTCAGACTCCACTCTTAGAAACAGAATATTATCATTAGCAAACTAGAGGTGAGTCACCATTAGCCTCGCATCCCCTCCCTCAAAGCCATCAATCAACTATTCATGCTCTGCTCTTCTTAGGATGGCACTCAACCCATCTGCCACTAAGGTAAAGAGGAATGGAGATAAAGGGTCCCCTTGGCATAACCCCCTATCAATTTGTTCTCAAACCCTTTCTTCCTTAAGACCCATAAGAGGAAGTCCCAATCCACCCAATCATAGGCTTTTTCCATGTCTAATTTGCAAACCACCCCTTTCTCTCGTCCTTTCCTTCAGATATCAACACATTCATTTGCAATAAGGATGCTATCTAAGATTTGTCTCCCTTGAATAAAGGCACTCTGTGTAGAGGAAACCACCCAACCCATAATCCCCCTTAGCCGAAGAGCCAACACCTTGGAAATAACTTATGCAGGCTGCTAACCAAGTTGATAGGTCTATAATCTCCCATGTCTCTAGCATCTTCTTTTTTTGGCACAAGGACAATGAAAGTTGATCTCATGGACTTGCACATTTCTCCTCTATGGAAAAACTCATCAAACACCAACATGAGATCCGCTTTAATAATCTCCCAGCATTCTTGATAAAACAACATAGAGAACCCATCTAGGTCAGGGGCTTTAAACCCATCCATCCCAAAAATAGCAACCTTCCCTTCCTCTTCCGTAAACGGTCTTTCTAAGTCATGAACCTTATCATCAGGAAGCCGATTATCAAAGAGATTCACAATGTTGGCCCACCTTATACCTTCCTTCTTATAAAAATTTCCATAAAAGAAATGGCAGCATTAGCAATCTCCTCATACTGCACAACCTCTTCACCATTAAGCATCAGGTTCATAATCAAGTTTCTCCACTTCTTTCCATTAGCCACTTGATGAAAAAATAATTTGTTTCCATCTCCTTCACTCAACCATTTACACTTCGCTTTTTGGTGCCAAAACATCTCCTCTACTTGAGGACCCTCTCCATCTCAGTCATAATATCTCTCCTTCTAGACCTAAGATCATCCAAATTATCCATTTCATCTTTAACCAAGCTATCAATACTTTGTAACTCCTGACACAACAACTCTTTGTTATCCTTTAGGATGCCAAACGTATTCTTATTCCAAGTCCTCAACTTCTCTTTAACAAACATAAGCTTCTTCATGAACCGAAATCCCCCCCAACCACTAAGTATGCACCTCCATTTTGAAGAGGGGTAGGTAGTCCACATATTTTCAAATCTAAGCGGTTTCGGGCCGAAGCTTCTCACCATAGTATTCAAAACCACTGGCCAATGATTCGATGTCAGATGCGGCTGGACTTCCTAAAAAAATTGAGGGTAGAGTTCTTCTCAATCCCCCGTCATTAGAAATCTATTTAGCCTGCTTAGAACTACATTCTCCTAACCATTTGTCCAAGTGTATTTAGCATTGCATAGAGGAATATCTCTGAGATGAGCCTCTCACAAAGTCCTCAAAATCATGCATGCTCCTAGTAATCCTGCCTCTAGTGTTTTTCTCATTGATAAACCAAATCACATTAAAATCTCCTCCAATCACCCAGGGACCGTCTCATCTATGCCTCAACCCCTTGAGCTCTTCCCATAATGCCTCCCTATTGTTTGGCGAGGCAAGCCCATACACCCCCGTAAACATCCACTCACACCCATTTTGGAGGTCTTTGATAACAATAGAAATCGAGAAACTGCCCATAATCTCCTCAATGCACCTAATATTCATTGGATTCCAAGCACACATGATACCTCCTGTCGTACC
Organism: Platanus orientalis; assembly: GCA_025762735.1. NCBI lineage: Eukaryota > Viridiplantae > Streptophyta > Magnoliopsida > Proteales > Platanaceae > Platanus > Platanus orientalis. The sequence goes on along the minus strand of JAOXJP010101634.1, from coordinate 8,785 downwards.
CATCGCCAAGAGAAAACACCACTCCGAAAGGTCCGATCCGAGAGTCCAACGAGCCAATCTAGGAGAGAACTCTTCTTTTTTTGTTTCCTGGATTACAATGATGTTGGGGCCGAAATCCAGGATACCCGCTTTTACCTTCCTCATTTTCTCAACACCACCCAACCCTCGAACATTCCATGACATAATCTTTATGAGTTCACCATGTTCAATCCTCCTCTCCCATTTCTTTTAGTTTTGGATTCCACTTCACCCTTAGCACCATCCTTCATATCCCACTGTAACTTTTTCAACTCCCTAATTCCTTTGTCCACTTCTTCTCCTTTCCCCTTGAACCCGCTAACTTGAGGAATTTCAATAGTTTCACTTCATTTCCATCAGTATCACTAACAATGAATCCCATCTTGTCAATAAACCTGTCCATATCATCCTCATCACCATCATCTATAAAATCCCTTGGCCCATTCACATCAGCGTCCTCCCCACTGCCAACACCAACATCTGCTGCACCACTTTCAATCCCTTCCCCACCTGTCACCCGTCTTCTGTAGCATTCCATTATAGAAGGAGATATAGACCGACACTCCAAATAAGGACCTGCAATGTTAGGACCCGAAAAAGCAAAGGCAACAACAGGAAGGACAGAGTTCAAATTACCAGTTCTACTAGTAGGAGTTGGAAGATGTAGATCATTGCAACAAGAGTTCGGCATGCCTGTTAACAGGACACTATGGATCATGTTACGAGATGTTTTGGTTCACTAGCAAGGTTCAACACCATCCCCCCAGGCGATAGACCATGCATGAAGCTTGCATCATCTGCATTAGGCCAATTGGATGCTGAAGATTCCACAAACCGAACAAATTCTTTCTGATACATGTCAAAATTCTCGAACTGACCATCCAATCTCTCGTTGTCCTCCTGTGATAAATATTCCTCTGAACCAGAGAGGTAATACATAGTTGTACCTCCCTTGGATCTAGATGCAGCTTCCATTTGGGCCATTCCACCTAGAGGAGTTGTGAACAAAGCTCCTTCAGAACCAAGGGACATTTCATCGTCCCCTACTAGTCACCCCCCTCTTTGTCTACCTCATCTTTTTCCAGGCTACCACCCCCGTATTCTTTTTTAGGCGTAAGCGACAAACAGCTCCAACTCTGATGTTGTTCATTTGCAATCAACACCTCCTACTTATGAGGGAGAGGTGATCCAACTATTGTCGTTGAGTTTACCCTTTCTAGAGCCCCAACCTTACCAAGGATATCTTTTAACGGCGAACCCGACGAATTGCTTCTGCTATGGAGATTGCCATTCTCACTTATCATATCCAGCTGGAGAAGGGGATTAGACCCTTCCATCATCTTAGATTTCAAACCATCTTGTTCCCCGGTGTCTTCATCCACCTTGCCTATCACGACATAATTAGATTCATGCCCCCTTTTTTCCCATCATATCAAGGGTCCAAGAATTCTCAAATAGAATATCTACCTCCCGCCTGCAACCTAATCAGAATGAGCTTCCTCCTCAACGTCGTCTTCATTGCTTCTACCCTTTTGTTGTTTCGAATCTGAAGTAAAATTCAACTTTGATGTCGTAACCCTATTTACAAAGTTGTTACCCTCCGATTCTATGCGGTTAGGACGGTCCACCGACGGTTGGTTTAGAATCTTTGGTTCCTGGTTCAAAGCCACCCCCTTCTTAGGAACCCAAACACAGCTCAATTTGGGCCCATTACATCCCCTTTTTAATAGCCCAATTTGTTTGCAAGCAGGCCCATTACAATCGCTAGGCCCATTTTCCGCTAGATTAGAAGGGTCCCCTTTTTCAAATTTTGAGTTTTGAAACCGTTGCTCAGATTATGGCATAATGTAATTATTGGGTCCCTTAGGAATAGGGTGGTAATTATCCCCGTCATCTTCCACTTCAGGCTACTTGGGAGTCGCTTCCTCTATATCTTTCCCACCAGAGAACCACGCCGACCCAGAAGGGAAAGGGACGACATGGTGATAATCGATTTCCACCAACAACTTGAACTTTTCGCATTCCCATGTAATCTAAAGAGATCGGGGGATTCGACTCATCTCGCTGGAACCAATCCTGATGCAAAAGGGTGGATAAGGCTTACTCCAATCGGCCTCACGAAAACCTCCACATTTTTCCCCAATCATTCTGCCCAGAGCCGGATTCCACTTCTATGGAGGGATGCCCCACATCCATATCCAAGCTTCCCGTTAAAAGATAGCATGAGGCACCTTGTAGGTTTCCTCCGAAACTCTCCTGATTATGATTACCTCTGCCTCCATGGATATCATACAGAGATCTAACAGCCGGATCATTTCCCCCTGGGACCTAGGAACGCATATAGCTCTATTGATTGGAATACCAAGGGGAAAAAATTGCAAATTCATCGATCTGCTCCCATGCAAAGCCAAGGAAACTTCTGAACTTATTTTTCCCCAATCAAGCGTGATGCCCCAGACATCAATTTGCAAGGCAGACGCCCAATGTAAGTCTGTAATCTTCACCTTATCATGAACTGTGTCCAGACAATGATGGATAGTACCCCGGCTTGCTACGAAACTTATGTGATCCTTTGGAGGTCCATTTACCTTCTTTTTAGCCTCTAACATTTGTCGGAGAACCAGAGCCATGTTAAACCAGCCCAGAAACTCCAGATCAGTCAACACAACAATAGCCTCATTCTGTTGGTCTTTCTTCCATTCCGAAATACGAACAAACCACCCCCAGCTATTAGATCCCCTTTTCAAAATAATCATAGATTTCTCTGTTCGCAAGGTATCACCCAGATCCACATCATCCCTAGTTTTTTTTGCGTCCTCTAGGAATGCTATTATCTTCAGACATAGGGCCATATCGAAGGAAATATTGTGGGTTTTCCTTTTGCTCTCTGTAATAGAGAAAACCCCAGCTCCCTCATCATCATCTGTCTAGAGCTCATATGATTTGAGCTCCACCTGCAAGTACCGTTTCATCCCAACGCTTATAAACTCCAGTGAGCTTAGCAAGACTCCTCCAGCGAGCTCACTATCTCGATAATCAATTATTTGAGGGCTTTGGAATTACTCTACATCAATTTTTGGTATCTTCTCCCTTATGCTGCATCGGGGTGTGGTATCTTCTTCTCCATCATTCTCTGTCCCACGAGTAAGTGGTTTTCCCCCTTTCTTTCTCTTTCTTTTTTCTCTCCCTTTCTTTTGTTTTATCTGAAGATTTCTCTTCCTCTTCCTCTTTTCCTAGTCAAAGGATACAAAAATCTTTCGTCCACCCCCGGCGTAAAAGCTTTTACTTGGGTAACAGTCCTAAATTGGGTAAATACGAAACATATCTTTCTTCTTCACTACTTTATTCATCAAATCATGTGCCTTCAAAGGCTTACAAATTTTTAAAAGAAATAAAATCTTAATCAATTAAGACTTCCTAGAATCCTAAAAAGAAATGACTCATTTATTTGCCACAATTCTTAGCTTGTTTGTCAAGTCAGTGGGCCCCACAAGATCTTAGAATCTCCAAATAAATTAAGATTCATAAGGGCAGATATTTTAGTTGTAATGGGCCCCACTTTTAATTTAAATAAGAGAAGATATGTGAGCAGATTTGTCGCTCAAGATTTGGGGGATTTGTGGACCCCACCAAATATTTTGGACATCTCTTATTTTAGGGGAATTCCAAGGCTGTCGTGCAGCCTGTGTGTGGATCCCATTTGAATTCAAAATTCAAATAAAATTCAACCCATTCATTGTACGACCAGCAGTCCATGTGGGCCCATTTTTTATTTTCTTAAAGTCCAAAAAGGATTCTAAAGAGGGCTGTATGACCAGCCACTTGTAGGCTCCACATATTTAAAATTTTAAACCCAAAAATTGACCATTAAGGATCCTAATGACTTGGCACTTGTTGCCTTATTGTTCTTACCCCCTAATTCATAAAAAAACAGAATTACATAGTTTTAAACCGTGTTCTTTTGTGATGTGACACATACACAAGTCGGAAATAATTGTCTGCATCATACCGCTCACTCTTTCAAATTAAGGGTGGATAGGCACCGCCCTTCAAAAACCCGAGCATTTCTTTCTATCCAAAAATGGACCAGCAAACCACGTGAGGAATACATTTCCACAAAAGCTCCCCTCTAGGAGACAGGTGTCCATGCTGGCCTCTATACCAGGCTTCCAACAGCCTTGGGATTTGAGTATAGAATTACCCAAAACTGGATGAAGCGATGAAGGATCTCCCCCCACACCTCTGCTGCTGTTTGGCAGTGAAGGAAGAGGTGGGCCATGTTTTTTCACTTTTGCCACACTAAGCACACCTACTGGCCAGCTGCCACCCTTTTTTTTTTAAGGTTATCTGAGGTTAATATTTTACTGAAATGCAGTAACCATAATAAGGAGGATTAGGACGGCATCTTTGATCTCCGAACCTCAACCAGGAGGGAGGATATCCAACAAACCTTGCTGTACATGGACTGAACCGAAAACCCCTTCATTACATCCGGTTGCCAAAGTCTCTTATCCAGCTCAACTTCTCCCACAGCTGCCCTATCCAGCTTCAACAATAAGCTCGAAAGGGGGAGAACTTCTCAATCATAATTCACTCTATGCTTATTGATGCCAGATAAATTCCCAACAGTAGGCAACAGGACTTAAGCAAAGGTGTAAAACTTTAATAATAGAAAATAATAAGACAAGAACAAGAGAAGAAGTAGAGGAGTCAAGGAGTCCACCTTGAGTTGTTATGGAATTCACCACAATAGTTGTTAATGGAGTCCATTAACAGAACTTTGGAGTCCACCAAAGAGAGACATTTAGTAAGACAATCTTCAATACTTTTTCATTGATTACATGTCTTTATAAGCCACAATTCCCCCCCTTCTATAAATAGAATGTCCAACCAAAATAAATAAATAAACTCAATCCCTACTAAAAAAGATGACCCAACCAAAAATAGAAAGAGAATCTTCCTAAAAAAGGAAAAGACTACAAATCCTTATAAGAGAAAGAGATCTCAATCATAATAGGAAGAAAATCTTACCCTAAATCAGAAAATACTCAACCTTCTTCCAAGAAATAAATCTACCCATATTAGGAATAATATTTTCTAATCCTTGTGTTGTACATGCAACATTTAGATTAGATAATTTACAAAATAGGACTTTCTTTAAAAGACACCTAAGAAGAAAAATGACCAAGGTACCCTCAATTTGGGAATTACCATAATACCCCTATACTAAAATTTACTGAAGTACTCTTTCATGGAAAAATACCAAAATAATCTTAAGAACAAAAAATCCATTTTCAGCCATGTTCTTGAACACCCTTTCTCCAGCTATATACATTAATATATCTTGCCATTTTTTGGCCTCAATCCTTATCATCTCTCCCCGGCTTTGAAAGACTCGACTCTGACGAGTGAACGGCTTGACACGACTCACATAGACCAGAATCCATACGTTGAAATTCAACAGCAATGATCTAAGAGTTGTCAGTATGTGGTCCGCCTTTCCACTTGACAAAGAACTTGTGATATCCTCCATTCTGTGTGAAAACTACTTGGTCATCAAGAACATCTTCGATGACTTCCTTGACCTGTGGTGAGGTGGGTAGACAAACATGTTGCTCTTCGTAAATTTCATCTCCATGGTAACCATGGTACAAAGTGAGATCTTCAATATTGACTGTAGGGTTGATGCCCAAATCTTCTAGAAACTCCAGGACATAGGCATTGGAAACAATCTTCTTCATAATTTTATAGGGCCCAACACCCCTAGAGTGTAGCTTCTGATTTAGGAAATCTTTTGGTTTTATACGTACCATGACCATGTCACCAACTTCAAACTTGACAAACTGATGATGGAAATCTGCCCTAACCTTGTATGTCTCATTGCTAATTGCTATTTTTCGCCAAACTTCTTCATGGATGTTTTGAATATGTTGAGAAAAATTTTCAGCTTCAACATTTAGGCATGCTTCAATTGGCAAAGGAACCAAATCTATAGGTTGTAGTGGCTTGATCCCTATGATGACTTCAAAAGGGCTTCTCCTTGTAGAACGATTTACCGAACTGTTATGATAAAATTTGGTAATTGGTAAGATGAGATCCCATGTGGACACATGGTCTCCAAAAAGGCATCAAAGTAAACTTCGGAGACTTCTATTGACTACTTCAGTTTGCTCATTAATCTGAGGGTGATAAGAGCTTGAAAATTGAAGTTTGGTGCGCAAGAGCCTCCATAAAGTCTTCTAGAAGTAGCTCATAAATTTCACCTCCTATTCCGAGACAAGCGACTTTGGAACGCCATGGTTCATAGGGTAAAGGTAATGGTGTGTAGAGACCGGTGTTCTGCTTTCGACCTTCGGCAAGCTAACATGTTCAACATTGTTGTACAAACTTAGCAACATCCCGTTTTAAACCTGGCCAATAGAAACAATCTACCAGATGTATTGTTTTGTCCCTTCCAAGATGACCGCCCAAGCCACCAGAGTGTAATTCTCAAATTACAAACATATGAAAGTGATGAGGACAACAGAGTCCCTCATAGAGTATACCAAAGACGAAGGAGGATCGAACCTTGTTCGTTGTGGTTCAAATAGTTGGGAGTGTGGAGCCCACCCGAGAGTACATGGAGGGGGCTACGTTGCTAGGATTGCATAAACTTTACTTTTGTTATATTTTAGTGTTTTCCCATGTCTTTTGCTAGACTGTAACATGAGTTATTTTAATTAATGTATGTGGGACGTAGGGGTAATTTTCATTCTTTATATTGGACTTTACTCTAATAGTGGGGGGGCACCTATTAAACCCTACTCTCTCTATATTTTTTTAATGAATGAAAGAAGAGAATTTAAAAGAGGGGCTAACGGTTGCTCTTCCAACTCCAGAGAGTGTAGGTCCAAGGCTCTCCTTGGATTGATTCAAGCCAGGCGAGAGAGGCCTAGGAGTTGTTCCTTGTATGGTGTGATGTGTTCTCTATTTGCTTTATTTTCCTCTTCTCTTCTTCTTTTCTATGCTATGAATGGATAGAAGGAATATTGGATGAGGGTTATTGCTGCCCAAACTCAATATTTCATTGTTTCCCATTGAATGTTGGTGATATAAGACCCAAGGTTACGCTGCAAATAATTTTCTGCACATGCTTTAGACCTCCCACACCTGTTCCATAGGTTTAGCCACCCTAAATCAGCCCCATATTTTTGTTGTTTCGTGAGTCAGGATTCTCCCTTCAGAACCTATGGGCATTGGGAGAAAGATCAGAGGCTCACACCTCCACCTATCCCTTTCGTATCTTGGCTCTTGCCCCACTTTGCCATGAGTGTCACTGCTTGGTCTTCTGAGGGGTGGGATGGTTAGTCATATAGTTGGACAATCCTAAAGTCTTTGGGAGTCGTCACCAACTCGGGTTTACCAATGGAATTGGACATCAACTTTTTTTCTCAAGGAAAGGAAGTCTAGACCCTAAGGTCTAGTATATGAACTCCTAATATTTGTTAAACTCCTAATATTGGTCTAGTTTGTCAAAGAGTATGGTAAGTTGTTTTGTTGCAATTGGGGAAGGTGTTAGGCACCCCAACCACCAACCTTTTTAAGATTGTTTCTCGTAATATGTATGCCATAAGGTGTCATAGGGATGTGTGCCATTAAGATTAGTTGATCATGTGTGTTTATAGGATAACACTTGAACTTTGTACTGACGCCTAAATTCAGGCGTTGGACATCCAAATGGCCAAAGGTGGGCCCAACTTCACTTCTGAAGCTAACCAAGGGTTATGTTAGGGTTTTAAGGATGGGTCAGACCCTGCAAGGATCTTTGGATGTAAGGTAAGTGGGACTAGTGGGTCCCACAGGCTTAACACCTAAATTCAGGTCCAACGCCTAAATTTTAATACCTAACACCTAATCCAACGGCCTGTATGAGATGGGTTTGGTTCATTCTAACTTAGGTGTGTGGTGTAACTTCTTAAGGCATGCAAATATGCATAAATACTTACAGTGGTGGGTGGTCTTCCAAGCCATGCACATGCACACATGCATGGATACATACATATATACATGTAGAACTAAAAAAAAAAAAACATGAAAGAGGAACATGCTACTATATGAAGAAAAATAATCCTAAACATGGTTTTAAATCTCAGACGATACGGGATCGTATCGGACGATCCGTATTGGGATCATCCAAGTTTGGTCTAATACGCAGATGTAAATCGTGATCCCTTTGGTATCGGATGATCTCATCTCCGTATCGTCCGATACGGCACTGGATCGTTTTGAATCGTTCCGTATCGGACGTTACAGTGCAAAACATTTTGACTCAGCGATCCTGGCATCTAGATCGGACAATACGGATCTGGATCGCTCGATCCGTGATCCGGATGTCGGGATCGTCTTCCCGACTACAAAGACTTTAAAAACTAGTTTTTTTTTATTTCGCATAGAAACCCCCCAAACTCGTTGTGAAGCTCTCCAAAATAATTATTGTTGGTACAAAATCATTCTCTTGCTTAAATCTTGCAATCCTTTGGAAGAAAAATCTTCAAATCTTGAAGATTTAAAGGATCAAATGAGGTTTTTTTAGTGTTCTTCGTCGATTTGCATTAACGGTGAGTTTTTTTCATTTCTTTTTCAAATTTACTTCTTTAAAAAAAAAAATCAATAAATCCACACAAATAGATGCTAGATCCATTGATTTCATACATCAAAAACATGATTTGATCCATGTTTTGAAGATCTAAAGGCATTTTTGTTGAAAATGAAAAAAATACCAAAAATT
>JAOXJP010101623.1:0-14377 GCA_025762735.1 Platanus orientalis | reverse complement strand
TGCTTGCGCTGTGGTGTGGTGTGACACATACCCTCAAAAAAATCAAATTTAGGTGATTGCTTTTTACTTTTTTGGGGGTGTGCATCGCACAATAAGTCAAGCAAGACAATAGGAAAGACTTTAATTAGGTTCGGAGAGGATCCTGAGTCTCCTCTATCCTGTGTATACAAATAATTATCTTTATCAGGCTGGCGGGATTTCTCTCCATTTAGAAAAGAAGATTCGATCTCTATGGAAAGGAAGGAAGAACTGAAGACTCCCTGATATAAGGCCAAAATCTACAAGTGACAAGAAAAGTCAAAAGTTAGTAATGACTTTTAAAACATGGGCTTCACGAGCATGCAAGCGTATGAGGCTTGGTTACCAACTCAATGAAATCAACCAAATGGGGCATTTTAGTCGTGGGTTTCGGCGTATTCTCTAACAGCTTCGTCTTGACAAGATAAACTTTCGCTCCATAGCTTGGCACTACCTCTCTTCCTGCCAATGTAGACGTTGATGGCTGGTTCAAATATCTTTGCCCTCTGGAGTTAAAAAAATGTTCAGTGCGCATGGTAAGTCCTGGAGGGTTTTGAATTTTGGGTGGGAGTTATGAATTTTGGATGACATGGGGGTAAATTGAACACCACCACCACTTGTCAACATGTTTTTTTAACTGCAGATGATCTTTTGCCCATATCTATACTTTTATTTTATTTTATGAATAAATGAATTTATTGAGAAAGGAGAATAAAATACAAAGAGAACAACAATACAACAGTAAAGATCAGCTCAAATGGTCAAGAGAGAAAGATGAAAAGAAAAGGCATTACAGCCAATCCCTGACAAGTTTAAGTGAAAAATGATGGAACTCTGGAAAAGCCAATGCCCAAGAGGTAACAACAAAAAAAATAGATTCATCAACCTCCATGAAATAATTCAAATTCCCATAAAAAATGATTTTGTTCTCCTCTCTCCATATGTTCCAACATAATCCATGAAGAATAGCCGTCCAGAATTTCTTGTCAATAGGATCAAGAACCTAATCATTCCATTGACTAATATGATCAAAAAGATACTTAGGCATTACCCAAAAGATATTCAAACGGATTAAGAAATAGTGTCAAATAGCTCTAGAGAAACTACAATGAACCATAATATGATCTCCAAACTTCCCATCAATCAGACAAAGATTGAAAATGTGATCACCTAACGCAGCAGAATAGCAAGGAGAAGAACACATCGTTCTCCTTTGTTGGGAAAAACCCTAAACTTCACTAAGAGAAACTCACTTTGTAACTTTTATTAATTAAGAAAACTGAATTGCCTTCAAGACTACAATGCTTTAAAAAGAGAAAGAAACCCTAATTTGTGTTAGACATGAAATTAGGCTAATTTGGTAAATTTTACAACCAAAAAAAAAAAAAAAAACAAAATCAAGATACTAATAAAATTAAATACTACTATCACTAAGAAATATCTCAGAATTAACGGGATCTTATTCTTACTTCTAAATAGAAAGTTATAGCGAAAAGGAAAGTTACTAAAAATTGCAAAAACATTGATTTGAGGGCCTTAACGAAGGAATTATACGAATAGTGGTGGTGCTCATGGCAAAGCTATGATTTTTTGTCCTTGCAAAATTTCCCTTAAGCTCACCAAATTTCACTCAATTCCATCGTCGGGGCTCATGATTTCTACTAGTGCTTTTTGCCCTTCTTGTGTGTAGACTTCTGTCGGTCCCTCTACTCAAGGAAAGCTTGTGTTGTCTGTTCTACATCATCACCATTCAAGATGGGGCCCATTCCCATTTTTGTGGTGATCATCGGGTGCTGTAAGTACACTCTTAGTGTAGAGGATTCCACTCCTCTCCCAAGTGGTGTGTGCCATTTGTATGGGCCATCCCCACAACACGTCAATCTCGAGACTAATCTTTGCCTTTAGAAAAGTATGGCTAAATGATGGGTTCATTTTCTTTGTCTTTTTAGCCACAATTAGTTGTTGTAGAGCTGATGTTAAGAGTATAATGTCATCTTGAAACATCATAAAGATCAAGTCGAGTCCTTGAATTTCCCAAATTAAAGATATTTCTAGCTTAATAAATCAGGGAAGTTGCTCTTAATCAATATTGTTAATGTATATATATCATTTGTCAATCTCATGGTCAAAACATGTTGTAAGGGATCTAAGGGTTGATAGAATCATCTCCAAGAGGACTCAAGACTTGAAGATCAAAACTAACGATGAACTCTTAACATCCAAAAGGTAAAAACATGCATGTAGCATGAGTAGGAACATGTAGTGAGGATCACAATGTGCCTATGCATAAGTAGGAAGGCCCCCTCAATGACCTAGGGGGAGTGATCTTCTCAAAAGATCGTAAACAAAAAAATTGAGCAATTTCTATCTATGATCAGTCACAAAGGCCATGACAGGTCACACTCAAGACTTAGGTCCCAGATTTCAACACCTAAACATTAGGCCCCTTCTCCGTGACCAATCACAAGTTCAAGGTCACGACATAGTGTGACCAGTCACAAAACCCATGACCGGTCATGACTGTGGTACATGAGCATTTTTTGAAGCCTCAGAATTTGTGACTTGTGATCTGTGACTGGTCACAACTGGGAAACCTTGAAATTCAAAAACTTCATTTTCAAATGTGAGACCTATGTAATGTGCCTATTTAAAAAGATTTCAATTCAAGGAATGAGAGGGCTTTTCAATCGTTATAATAAGGAAACTTTCCTCTTTAGGGCAACACTTCAAGCATTTAAGAGAGTGTTATTATCTTTGTCAAAAGTGAGCTCCTAAGAATAAGAAACGTTTCTTTCTCCATAACTTGAGCTCCAAGTTCTACCGTCCCTTTGAAATCTCTCTTGCTACTTCCTCTACTTTACTTAACTACTATCTTGATGTGAGGTACGTGTAGGTTGTCCTGAGAGGAAACCCTCTTTTGTTTGGTTAAGCTCAAGGAGCTCTAGAGCCAAGGCTTGAAGTATTGTGGGAAAGATAGGTACACTAGCTCTTTAAGGAACACTCCCACTTGGTAAGAATAACAACACTAACCATTGAGTCGTAAGCTTTGCTTTCATTTTGCATTTATTTGCATGCATTTTTCAGTTCATATTGTTTAGCTTTCGTTGAAGACACCAGAAACAAGTCTACACTCGCCGAAGACACTGAGTGTAGTGAATAGCTTGTTTAGTGCAAGTAGTAAGGTTTTTGGTATGTTTTAACCTAAATTGTAATAGCCAATCTTAAAGAAATCTACTCAAGCTCGGTAGTGAGCTTTTGGAAAGTGGATATAGGCCATTGTGCTGAACCACTATAAAACTTGTGTTATGGATTGTTGTGTGTGATTGCTTGTCTACTTTACTCTCAAGTCCATATCTTTGCTAGCATATCAACTGTTTGATATATTGCTTGATTAGCAACACTCTTAGCACACACACTTGCATATATTCAAAGAAGTCTAAAATTGAATCAACAACAATTCAAACAAATCAAAAAAATAGGTAAATTAATTATAAATCCTATTCACCCCTATAGGATGAACCAATACGGTATTTCAAATACTTTATAACCTGATTAAGGACTGATTACAGTTATAATGGAATCAAAACCGTGGATTTAGAATCCAAAGAATCCAGGAACAACCACAAGGGAAAGAAATGAAGCATTGAAACCATCTAATGGTTAGAGTTCTCTCTAAATTATTGGACACTCTCTCCATTTTCTTCCACACAGAGATAAGAATAAGGGTTAATTACATAACCCCCTAAACTATCTGACAATATAGATTCCCCCTGATCTATCAAAAATACAAAAAAACCCCTTTGATTGACACTATAGATGTAAGAAAACACCCTATCGTCAGCTATCCATAAGGTTGTCAATTGGGCCATGCAGGGGTCTACTGGAGCCCAGCCCGTAGTATAAAACCCCAACTCGAACCCCTCTGCCTGAGCCCAGTCCATTGTAATATTCAAGCTTCGGGCCGAGTTTTGGCGACCCGAATGGAGTGGAGATATATAAATACAAAAATGTTATACCCTTAACCACTCAGCCAAAACGATGTTTGTTGGTAAATGTTTTAAATTTATTTATTTTATTTTAACAATTAAACCCTTTTACATTTTCACCATCCAAATTGGTAGAAGTTTTAGACCTTTATTAGCGAATTTTTTTCACCATCCAAATTAATTTAATGAAAAACATAAATCAAAAAATCACTTTTTTGGGCTTTAGGCTGGTTTCATGTTTTATTCACTTCGGGCTAAGTTGGGTTAGGCCGAACATTGGGTTGAAATAACTTGGACCCGAGCGTAGTCTAAAAATTAATTCAAGCCTAATATTTGGGCCCGAACCTAGCCCAGCCCAACAAGAAACTCAACCTATCTAGCCTGGCCCAATTGACAGCCCTAGTTGTCCATTGTTGAACGTTAGTCAAACGAATTCTATGACAAACAATTAATGGTTAAACCCCAAACTACCCTTATGGCACATGGGAGTGTATTTCGATTACGAAAGTGCCCTGACCCGTATAAAGACAAAAGTATCATGTCCCTATAAAATTTTACAAAAAAATATACTAACATACCATCATGAGTATATTTTGATCCAACAGTCCTGAAGTAACACATGGGAGCTACACCAAACTCAATCAAGATAGTTCAAATGATAAAATGACTGGCTAACAGTCAAGTAAGACCATTACATTCATCAAATGGTAATGGGGCAGAGGAGAACACCCAGCACATCATTGTAGTCTTCCATTCTAATGAAACCTCTCTCTACCACCACCTCACATCCTTCCTTCTCCACCACTTATGCTTCCTTTCTACTAGACTCTTCTAGATCTTTCATCACTGTAGTCATCCTTAACTCCATCTTCATCCTCCCCGTTACATACATACACTTCTTAGCAGTTCCTGCAAACTCCTCCACCAAACCAATGTACTCATTTCTTGGTTGATTTATGCGGGGATCAGTTTAGCTGATCCAGGGCATTGGTCATAAATGCCGGAGTTATAAGGACCACATTGTTGGCGACAAGAGGGGCCGGGATAGGATGTGAAATCTGGATTCTATCATTTTCCAGGCTTGACGATGAGGAAGCCCTAGTGGCACTGGAGCAACAAAGGTGGAGGCAGTCCTTGAAGAATTTCCAACTCTATTTGTTATTCAAACTGACGAGGCCTCCGCAAGTAATGCTGGATTTTTTTGTCTTGTAGCCAAGGACTACACCTAGCATTATCCTTTTTATGGAGTCTCAGTAGTTGTCATCTCTAACTCTTAAAAGATCTTAGAGAATCATGACTCGAGAAGTGACATGTGGTCACCTTCCATTCAAGCTCGAATACAAATTCAAGGACTAGAAAGGAAATTCAATCAAAAGGGACAGAGGGAGAAAAAAGAAAGAAAAGAAATAAAACTGGAGATTTGTCACTAATGAAATTTTTTGAAATTAAGGCAGATGCACAATAGCAACGAATCTTGTTCTTGAAAGAAGCAACTGTTTTTAAAAGATTTCAAGGATCAAAACCTTTGTTTCAGGCAAAGATGACAAAACTCACTCACAAATCGTCTCGGTATTATAAGCAGCACTCAAAATGAAAATCCAACACTACGTCAGTAAAAAAACAAATTCAGCCTCCAAAACCATTACTCTTTCCTCAAAACCACTTAAACCCAAATCCACCACAAAATTCCCTATCAAAGAGCTCTAAAACAACTAAATTGAGGCTATATTTTAACAATGGAAATTGATGATACTTGGGTCTGGTTCACCAAAATGGTCGTTTGGTCTTCCTCCTTCGGGGGCTCCTAGACGAACTCTCTATCTGCAATTAACACTTGAGGAACGCCGGTGTGGCGTTAGCCTCAACCACTTTGACGATCAAGTCAATTTTCTAGTATATTGGTTGTTTATCCTTTTCATTGGACGTTTTGCTTTACACTTGAGTTTTAGGCGGTTAAAAGGCTATTTCTTACCTATCAGGAATATTTAGAATTTATTAAGAAGTTGGTGTAGAATACACATGGTGGCTCGACATTGGATGGATCCATGTGTCGCTTCTTGTTTGGGACCACCTTTGGTTTTGGTAACAGTTGGTTCCATTGAGTCTATTCAATGGTCGTCTTCCTTTGGGTGGTCGTTCAAAGTTTCAGAGTGCTCGGTCGGTCATCTGACTCTAGCTCTGCCACTTGGCATTTCTTTGGTTGTCAAACAGTCAGTTGGTTTATAAAACTCCACCATTGGCGTTTGGACAGGCTATAGTTGATTTAACACTTATGGGATCCTACTGGTGGTCTAGCGTTTAGTTTTGGACCGCAAATGGTTTAATCTAGACGGGTCGCTCGGCTGATCGTCTTGGGCTAGATCCACCCTCATCATCTGCCCCCATTCCCTAGCCCATTGGTCCACTCGGTCGTTGGGAATTCAAAAAGTCTCTCTATACGATAAGCATCATGTTGCGCTGGTTTTAGCTTTATCAGGCCTCGCACTACCATTAATGCTTCTATATAGCTCATCACTTTTGCAACCATTTTCCCTCAATTGGCACACTCATCCAATGGCAAGGATTGCCCAAAATGATCTAAGAGTTGAGGATGAGGAGCGTTGCTTATAACTACAGCCAAACTCCCGTCGATTCTCATTTCACATTTTCTTCTTGCTGGTTTTAGATCTACTCCTTTCATGTGGTCTTGTTGTTCTTGCCCACCAATTCATCCTTTTTGTTTACAGCGAAGATGGTTTATTGTGTTCCTTCAGAGGTATGTTCTCCTTTCTCCTTTCATTTTATTCTTCCCTAGCATCCACATTCATCTTCTTTTCTTGACTAGTTTCTAGATCAGAATGAGGCTCCCCTAGGTTTTTATTTTGTCCGTCTCTATTTCTACCTTAGGGTCCATTAGTGTCCCCTTGACTCGAGCGTTCTTTCAGTAGAACTTTCTTTTCTAGACCAAGTCATTAGTTAATTCCTTAGGGTCTTTGGTCCTTCGGCAAGCATCATATACGCTCTCGGCTGCATTAGCACTGAGTCTGAGTCCCCCAAGTCTATGATGGCCTTAAATCAAAGGTGTGTCCATGCAGATCCCTTTGAATTGGCTCAATCGTCTGAGCCATGTAGATGGTCTCGTTTTGCCAATCTTCCCTATGCTACTGAGGGGATTGTTTCCACATTATCTAATAATAGGCTTAAGGACCTTCATGAAGCTTTCCAAATCCATTTGTAGGTTAGGTTAAGAGGCCCTCGTTTAGGCTAGTGGGCCTATGCCTGTTGCCCTAGAGAAACCTCCATTTATGAGCAAGCACTAGAGGCGGGGCTTTGCTTCCCTATCCCTCTGTTCGTCCGTCAATTGTTGTCCCATATCTATCTCGTCCCCGATCAACTTATACCGAATAGGTGGCAAATCCTAATTGCCTGCATGGTCTTGTGGCCTACGTACAGTGGTGGTTAGGATCACTTAACTATCCCTAAGTTCCTTTACTGCTATAAGTCAGTGGAACTCTTCTCAGACTGGTGGTATTTTACTGCTCAGATGCTTGACCAAGCTTTGATTATCAACCTCCCAACTTTGAATAAAGGTTGGAAGAAAAGATTCTTCTTCATTTTTAGGAGTGGATGGGAGTCTTGCTCCTGGGAAAAGCTATCTGATCAATTATTCAGCATTCCCAAAATATAGGGTGAGCCTCAATGAGTAGGTGATTTTCTAGTTGTCAAGTCTTTTATTTTTTTTCTATTTTGGTCTCAGTTAGACTAACCCCTCAATTTCTCTTTTTTTAAGTTTTGGCCGAGTCACCATTGAGTGAGGTAGAGCACTCTCGGTTGGATCGTGTTTTCTCCCTCCTAGTTAGGGATTTCTCACTTTTGGTGAATCTTGAATGCTTATCCTCATACTTGTTCGGTCCCAAGCCTCCTCCAGTTGAGCATCTCGAGCGTGTGGCTTCGTCTTCAGGTCACCTTATTTATCCTTTCTCTGTCTGAGGCCTCCTCTCTCTCTCTCTTTTTGCTAACATCTATGTCTGTTTCTAGATATGTCTGTTCAGCTGTCTAGAGGAGCTTTAGTGAGGATATCGGCCAAGAATCCCTTGGCCATCACTAACAATCACCCTCAGCTCCGCCAACACTGACTAGCTGAGGTGAGTAAGTCTAGAGAGACCTTTACTGCTGCTCCTATCCTGTTTGCTATTGCTCTGTCGGCCCTAGAAGCCCCCTTTGTCATGGATTTAGAGCCAAGGCTTGACTGCCTTGTGGATTTCGATGAGTGCATTATTGATCTCCCTCAGTATGTGCCTAGGGGACATGTTGATAAGGGCAAGGAGACGAGCCCCCTCTCTTCTTGTTGACACTGACTGTGCTGTCGGTCACCTCTGTTCAGTCCTCTCCAATGAGGACTTAGAAAGTTTCAAGGACACTCTTTTGGCGGCTCTAGCGAAGAGTGCCCTCTTCTACCTGGGAAATGTAGCTTCTCCCTTTTTATTGATTGTGCATTTTATTATTATTATCATTTTTTATCTGACACTTCCTTCTTTTTCTTGTAGGTCCTAACAAGGATCCCTACTATGTCCAGCCACTAGCTTAGCTTAGAGTCTTACATAGGCAGACTCAGGAAGAAGCTTGCCGAGGCTAATGACAATCAGTCTGCCCTTGTGAGGTGACTCACCGAGACCAAGAACGTCTTGAAGGGGGCCGAGGCCACTTTGGAAGAGGCTCATGACCAGCTTGAAGGTGAGAGGGCTAGGAGTGAGGTTCTACAAAGGTCTCTCGACGACCTGAAGAGGTCACTGGGGGTTGAGAAGGGGAGAGCCCAAAAGCTACAATAATTGCCTTCAAGTCTTCCAAGGCCTTCGAGGATGCCACCTCGGAGTACTACATGAGTGGGTTCAAGACCCTTCATCACCACATTCTTAGGGTGTACCCCTTGCTTGATTTGTCTATGTTCAACACATTGGACCAAGGGGACTCGGTCGGACCTGAGGCTGAGGGTGAGGGAGAGGTTGCGAGAAAAGGTGAGGCTTAAGGGATGGACAAAGTTACTTCCCAACCTTGATTGGGAACCCCCCTCCTCCTTTTATTTGTACAAGCCAAGGGCCCTTCCCCCATTCTTATGTAGGTCTAGGGCCTTCTCTTTTACACATATATTGGAATACCTAATTACCTTTCATGGTCGTGTTGTGTGAATCTTCCCTTTGGGTTCTTGTAGACTGAATATTCTTTTACGCTTAGTCGCCTAATGTAGACCGTTTACAGGCTGTTCATAGGCCTAAGGGAGTCCGTTCATGACACTCAACCCTTGTTTATAGACTGTTTACAAACCGAGGGTTGTTTTTAATGAATTAGTTCTCTTTTGTCTGTCCTTTCTATTCGGCTCGGGACTTGTCATAGATCGTTTGTAGATCGAGGGTCATTTTTTCAGACTTAACCATTTTCATGGTTAGTTTGTCCTTCTGACTCAGCTCGGGATTCATCGTAGATCATTTGTAGACCGAGGGTCATTTTTCCAGATTTATCCATTTTCATAGTTAGTTTGTCCTTCTAACTCGGGACTCATTGTATATCGTTTGTAAATCGATGGTCGTTTTTCCAGACTTGACCATTTTCATTATTAGTTTGTCCTTTTGACTCAGCTTGGGATTTATTGTAGATCATTTGTAGATCGAGGGTCATTTTTTCAGACTTATTCATTTTCATGGTTAGTTTGTCCTCCTAACTCGGCTCGAGACTCGTCGTAGATCGTTTGTAGACTGAGGGTTGTTTTTCCAGACTTTGCCATTTTCATGGTTAGTTTGTCCTTCCAACTCAGCTTGGGACTCATTGTAGATCGTTTGTAGACTGAGAGTCATTTTTTTGAACTTAGCCATTTTCATGGGTAGTTCATCTTTCCGACTTGGCTCGGGACTTGTTGTAGATCATTTGTACTGCACATCAATAAATGCAAGGATTTTATTATCACTAGTAATACCTTTTCAAATATTCAACATTCCATGGCCAAGCTAGAGGTTTCCAGGTAGAAGGTGCCCACTCGAGGGGATCTGATTACTTTGTATGGCCCTTCCCGGTTGGGCCCCAATTTTTTGTCATTCGGGAGTCAAGTTGTTAAGGTCACTTTGCGTAGAACCAATTCTCCGTTATTGAATTCTCTTCATTATACCTTCACATTGTAGTATCTCATCATCCTATGTTGGTAGGTTGCTACTCTAAGGGAGGCATTGGTTTTTTTCTCTTCTAGGAGATCCAAGTTCAGCCATAGCTCTTTTTTTGCCTACTCAGTTTCTAACTGTTGGGTTCTGAGGCTCGTCGGGCCGACATCCATGGGTATACAAACCTCACTCCCGAAGGCTAGAGCGAAAGGTGTTTTCTCCAGTGGGGCTTCGAGGTGTCGTCTTATATGCCCACAAGACCCCTGGTAACTCCTCTAGCCATAGCCCCTTAGACACTTTAAGCCTATTATCTTTAGTATCGTCCTATTGGTCATCTCTACATGACCATTGGCTTACGGGTGTGCTAGGGAGGAGAAGTGGTTTTTGATACCGAGCTGGGAGCAGATTTCCCAGAAGTGTTAGTTATTGAATTATTTCCCATTATTCATGACTATCATTTGCGGTATTCCAAAGCGACACACTACGGATTTCCAGTCAAAGTCTCGTATGCTTCCCTCGATAATGGTCGTCAATGCCTCGACCGCTACCCACTTAGTAAAATAGTCGACGACCACAACAACAAACTTCTTTTATCTCTTCGCCAAGGGAAGGGGACCAATAATGTTTATCCCCCATTGGGAGAAGAGCCAAGGCCTAGTCATGGGCGTGAGTTCTTCAACCGGCTATCATGGGACATTTGCAAATCGCTGGCACCTGTCGCACTTTCATACATAATTTATTGAGTCTGCTTGCATAGTCAGCCAATAATATCCTGCTTAAAGAAGTTTGTGCACCAATGATCGACTTCTTGAGTGGTTCCCACATATTCACTTATAAACCTCCCTCATATTGTAGTCTACCTCTTGGGGCAACAAGCACCTCAGGTAAGGCATGGTGAAACTTTGCTTGTAGAGGGTGTCATTGATTAGGGTGTATTGGGTGGCTCTGAACTTAAATCTTTTGGCCTCTACTCTATTTGGTGGGAGTTCTCCTATTCTAAGAAAATGTGTGATCAGGGTCGTCCAATTACTGTCTTCCTCATTCGCTAGAACTTTCCTGATTATCTAAATATTTGATTCAATAATATGTCTCATCGGCAATGGGCACCTCATAGCATATCTGTCATCTGAAGCCAATCAGGTGAGTTGGTTGACATGCTCATTTTGGTCTCTGGGCATATGTTGGATTTTAAACTTGTTGAACTGGGACACTAGGTCCTGTACTCTTGCATATGAGCCTCCTTAGCTTCATACTCGCTTATTACCTATCCCTTTACGAGTTTGGAAACGGTGTATACAGTAATGCGACCAGCTCCAGCTTCTCTCGTAGCATTCATGCTGACAATTAAGGCTTCATACTCGGCTTTGTTGTTGGTTGCCCTAAACTAGAGGCAGATTGCATGTTCGATCTTGATTCCCTCTAGAGTGGTCAGCAGTAGGCTTGTGCCATTGGACGAGTTAGTTGAAGACCCATTTACTTACAGGGTCCAGCTTGCCTCAGGAAGGCCCCCTTGTCCTGTTCCGACAAAGTAAACTCTACCAGAAAATCAACCAACACCTATCCCTTTATTGCAGCCCTTGGGTAGTAACAAATATTGAATTCACTGAGCTCTACTACCCACTTAACCATATGTCTTGAGACCTCTGGCTTCTATAACATAGCCCTTAACAGCTGATCGGTCAACACCACTATGGTGTGGGCTTGGAAGTAAGGCCTTAACCTCGTTATCGCGGTCACCAATGTGTAGGCCAACTTTCCATAAGGGAATATCTCAGCTCAACACTATGGAGGGCTTCACTGACATAGTATATGGGTGTCTAAATGCGAAGCTTGGTCTCAGATAAAAACAGAACTTATGGACACCTCGGACACAGCCAAGTACAAATATAAATCTTCTCCATAGATGGTACAATTGAGGTGGGGTAGGTGCGCTAGATGCACTTTCAGCTCTTAGAACGCTCTGTCAGATTTCTTAGTCCATTCAAACTTTTTCTTTAAGATGTGAAAGAAAGGGAAACATTTATCTGTGGATTTGGAAATGAATTGGCTAAGAGCCATGACTCGTCTAGCTAACCGCTGCACCTTTTTGGTCATGCACGGTGGATTCATGTCCAGTATAGCTTTAACTTTCTCAGGATTGGCTTTGATCCCACTGTGATAGACCATGAAGCCTAGAAATTTTCCTACTAACACTGCGAATGCACTTTGCTGGATTAAGATTTACTTGATACCTTCTTAGCATGTTGAGGATCTCTTCTAAGTTTTCTGGGTGCTCCTCGACTCTTAGGCTCTACACTAGCATGTCATCTACATAAACCTCCACATTCCTCCCGATCTGAGCTTTGAATACTTGGTTTACTAGCCTTTAGTAGGTAGCCCTTGCATTTTTTAGTCCAAACAACATGACCTTGTAACATGTCCCTCTATCAGTTATGAACAACATCTTTTCTTGGTCTCCTTTCTCCATTCATATTTGGTTGTACCCAAAGAATGCATCCATAAAGATGAGTAATGCATGTCCTGAAGTAGAGTCAACCAATGAGTCTGTCCTGGGAAGCGAGAAGATATCCTTAGGGCGGGCCTTATTAAGGTCTATAAAATCCACACACATTCTCCACTTTCCATTACTCTTCTTGACTAGGACTACATTAGCTATCCAGTCGAGCGTCTTTTCTTCTTTCCCAATCATCGATGGTGAAAGTTTCTTTTGATCCTCTGACACGTAGGGAGGCGATGTAACATTCATGAGCGATCGTCTGGTCACCCTTGACTTCTCCTACACCCTCCTCGATAGGAAACTACATCCACAGATGGTAGGTGGAAGTAACAACCTTCATTTGGTTTAATGTCAATCTTCCTATAATGGCATTATAAGTACAAGGGAAATCTACAACCAGGAAGTCGACTGCCTTAGTTACCTGTCAGGGGCTGACCTTAGTTAGAGTTTTTCTTCCCTAACTCCCATCTGTTCGAAGGCAGACAAATATAGGATGTTGGCTAAGCTTCCATTGTCTACAAGAACTCTATGAGTCTGATGGTTGGCAATAATCAACGTAGCCACCAAGGTATTATCGTGTGGATGTTATACTTTGTGGGAATCCACTTCAGTGAACATGATATCCTGTTGGATGACCTAAGGGACTTTTTGTGGTTGGTCGGTTGAGTAGACTTCTCCCTCCCTTAACACTCTTACTCTCCATGAATGGGCCTTCAGAGCTGAATTTGATTCTCCTCCTATAGCTAATCCACCTATGATGACTTTTTATCTCTCTAAGAACCTCTGGCTTAGGGCTTCTATTATCCAAGGGCCCCTCGTTTGCCTTCGAATGGGGTTACGGGTGATTGGCCACAAATCACCTCAGTCTACCCCGTTGGATGAGTACCTCTATCTATTCTTTCAGGTCAAAACAATCTTTTGTGTTATGGCTATGGTCTCGGTGAAACCTGATAGTATTTCCTTTGTGATTTCTTTTCTAGAGGGGTTTTGAATTTCTCAGGCTACTTCAAAGATAGGTCATCATGCTAGTACATTCCTGCTCGAGGGATGAGTTAAGGGGAGTGTAGGCTCGGGTGCATCAAGCTAGCATCCTGCTTTCCCTTTGTTTGACCTCTCGGTCAGGCATGACTTTGGCTCTGGAATCTTGTCTAGCAATTCTAGGTTGTTCTTCCCTCTTTCTTTATGGTTGCTCTCTAGGGTTGGCCCTTCTGTCTTGTCTAGCGACCATGGTGTCTTTGGCAATCATGTGTTTTTAGGCACAGAGTATAAACTCAGTTATATTTCTGGGGGTGACTTAGAGAGGGAGAATATGAATTTTGTGGGTAACATTCCTCTTATAAAGGTCATCAATATTATCTTTTCATCGGCATCCTCTATCTGTAACAACTCTTAATTGAACCTAGAGACAGTCTCTCAACGACTCTCCTTTCAACTGTTTCACATTGAGTAAGTTGGTGGTAGGCTTCCGATAACATCTCCCTATTGATGTATATTGTCAATTCCATAATCTGTAAAATACATGGAGTGGTAGATTAGGTATGGCATAAGGACATTGCATATCTTGAGTCATGTTGTAATCATCAAAGTGGTTGGTTCCCAAGATGGAAGACGAGCTTCAATCACTTGAAGCTCGAGGATGATTCGTTCCCAAAGTTGCCAAGGTTCGAAAGCTTAAAGACTCGAGGCTCATCAAGCTCAAGAAAGGTTTGTGAAGGTATTTAACATGATAGACATAGGTTAAAGAACTTAAA
>JAOXJP010101612.1:0-14378 GCA_025762735.1 Platanus orientalis | reverse complement strand
TAATCGTTAGCACCAGTGCAAGGGACGAATCTGTCTTAAGGACATAGTGTCTAACACTAGCCTTGATCTACATCATCTGAATCAAGTGAAGTCGCATCATCCGAATCAAGTGAAGTCGTGAAGTTACATCATCTGAATCAAGTAAGTGTCTCATTTAATTTGTTTAAGTAATTTTTTGTAGTTTATAACAAAGTGCACATGTATGTAGAATACTGAAATAACAATACAAATATTCTAATAGACCCAAACAATGTCGTTGACTGCCCCCATTGTTTTTTGTTGGGGGAATCTTCCAGTTTTGGGGAATGATAATTTCCTTTACCCAAAAAATAAAAAACACCTCAGAAAAAATATAAAAGAAATGAAGCTAATATTGAGCTGAGTTGAAGTAGTGAGAAAACGCAAGAATATATATGATCTAATGGTAAATTTGGCAGAACAATAACTCATAAAATGGAATGCTTATCAAGATTTGTGTAAGAAATTTTAATTAGTTAGAATAAGGCTTGGTTGAATTGAGTTGGGTTGGCTTGAGTTAATTTCAAAATAAATTACATACCCCTAATGTATACCTGCTTTTCTAATCGAGTAGTTCTAAGGTCTATCCAATGAAAAACCACTCAGAAAAATTTCCATTAAGATGGTGATTAAGAATTCTTTTTATGCACAATTAAATTTTTTACTATGAATTATCAAAAACAGCTGTGTTAATAATCAATCATTTTTTAATCATTCTTAATAAAAGAAAATGGTTGTCGAGGATTTGGTCTACTCACTCCAATAACTCCGTCAAATGAGCTACTGATTGGCATATGTCACTCGTGACTCAACCTTTTTAGCAGCTGACAGGTTCAATCATTTCAGGTTGGAGGGATCCGAGTCAACTCAAAGGCATACAACACGTGAGAAAATCAAATCCGAGTGGAGACAGCAGGGAGATAATAACCCCACTTGGATTCGGAGCCGTAGACCCCACAGCTTGCCTGGCATATGCCATGTGAGGCGTGAAATCATCTGAGCCACTCCCCCTGAAGGGACACTCAGGGGGAGGAATCAAAAATCCCCAAAAAGTGAATTGATTCCCCCCCCCTGAGTGTCCCATCAGAGGGGGTGGCACAGATGATTTCAGCCCTTGATGCTAAGATTCCCGAAAAGATCCTCTCCTGCCACGTAATGACCTGTTAAGGTCCCGTCTAACAGGTGCCACGAGAGAATTGGCGAGAAAAAGTGAAAATCATTTTTCAAAAAATGTAATTCACTTTTTCCCTCCAATCGTGTCCTACCACCTGCTAGACAGGACCTTAACAGGTCATGAGCGGCAGGAGATGATCTGTTCCAGAAGATTCCATGTTTGTGTCCAAAACGTAATCCCGTGTGGCACTCTCTCATTTATCCATTTGGCGGCCAAATAGGAAACCAAAAACAAAAAAAAAAAAAGCCAGCAATGCCACTCGCCCACTCATCAAATTGGAGTTCAAATCATCTCCAGTCTAACTGAAAATATATCACGTCAGTTGAAAACTCAACATGAGTGACATGGGTACCTTGGTAATATTTAGGGTGTATTCACTATAACACCCTCATTTGATTGTATATATTTATGAAAACACCATTTGTCATGCATTGTGTCACGTGTTGATTGGTACTGGTGTGATATTTCTCCATTGAGCCATCCTCATGATACTTTTGACACATACTTGGGGGGAAAGGATGTTCTCTCCAGGATTTGGTGTTCAGGACATAGGGGGATGTCATATGGAATAAAATGGGTGGGCGTTGCATTTTTTGAATATGGAATGTGCATCTTATTCCATATGACAGCCCTTGGTATCTTGGACACCATCCTAGACACCAAATCTTGGACAAAACATCCTTTTTCTAATTAGGGTTGTCAACAGTTGAATACGAAGTAGATATAGACATATCTTTTTTCGTATTTGTTTATTTAATTGATTTAAATATTTTGCAGATATCTACGAAAACAATAAAGACCTAAGAACCATAGTTGCAGGAAAGCTTGATTAAGGGTGCGAAATTCATTCGGAAAGCAAAATCGATTAAGCTTCCCCAATTTTGTGAAAGTGTTTTGAAAAGCATGAAAATGAGTTTTAAGACGCATGAGAAGTGGTTGAGAGAAATATTTCAGGAAACATGAGAATTGAATAAGGAAGCGATTGGGGATGTGATATTTGCATATTTATGTCATGATTCTTTGTTACTTGCATAGCATAAAAACTATGTTCTTAGGTTTGTTTATTACATTGTCGACTTCCTTCACTTGATTAAAATGTAGTTATATTAATTCATTGTAACTTATTATTATTAACTTCCTATTAGTAATCACTCAGTGTAATTGTACCTTTTGATTGGATTTTTAGTTATTTACTTCTATTGCTATCATCTATTAGCAAATTACTTTATTTCATATCATAATCTTCATTATAATTATAAAATCATTACCAAGTTGTAATTTAATTTCTTCTTAATTGCGTCTTATTCGCTTCCACAATCCCTTCCCAACCACTCTCCAAATTGCTTCTTAATCGATTCTCATTTCTTGACTCGCAATGATTTAGTAAGTCTTGTTTTCCACTTCTCCCTTTCTCATCTCTTCGCAGTCTTGTAACTCCGCTAAGAATTATAGAGATGGAAGACGATTGATGGATCAACAAGGGGAGAGATTTCAACCTTCTTTCATTCAAAATGGGAATATAGGAGATGAAAAATGGGTTGGGGTTTAGATATTAATATTTTGTATTCTACATAACATGGCCTACAATACTATAATATAAATATTAATTTAAACGAATACGAATATTTGACCGAATAAACAAATTGGATATAGATATCATCCGTATGGTCTCTAAGTGGACCGAATACGGATAATAATCAAATAGTTGCCAGCCCTACCAACACTCATGGATCAGATTCCTGGTTCTAGGCCACTGTCTTAGAGGAAGAGAAAATTTTAGTTACCCCAAACGGGGGGAAGAAGCTCCCGGTGACCAAACAGCCAGTAGGGATGTCAAATTGAGAAACTCCAATAAACAGGTGTCTACAACGCATGAACCATATACTAACTCGCGGAAGCAATGGCTGTACAGACCCATGATGTTGTGTCTGTGGGAGTCCGCCTGTGGGACGGTCAGCCTATCTCAACTCTGCTGATTCAGCATGGGGTTCACCTGTATCAGTCTATGTAGATACTGAGGACATGGAGAAGTCTGCAGAAGCGTTTTAGCCTCCCAGAGTTTGATAGATGAGTTGTGATGAAGACCATAGAATGTGAAAGCAGTTTATATCGACAGCAAATTGGTGTTTGGAATGCGTGAGTTGCATGCCAACATGGCAGAAAGGCTGCTGCCTCATAGGCAGCCCTGCACTGCTGAAGTGGAATATAGACATCAACACAATCACCTGTGGAATGCTGGGTCTGATATCAAGTGTACCACTCTCTGATGGGACACTCAGGAGGAGGAATCAAAAACCTCCAAAAAGTGTATGGATTCTACCCCCTGAGTGTCCCATCAGGGGGGGTGGTACACTTGATATCATCCCGGAATGCTGCCAATGACTCTTTGAAACCACACCTCTCTTAAAGAGGTGATACTGCATTCATCTCTTGAGAGAGACTGGTATTTATTAGTTGAGTGTTTGATGATGTACAATCAGTTATCAACACATTTAGTAGATAAATATAAGGACTTACTGCATTTCAGCTGCTTCCTTTTCCTTGACATATTTTTACCTAAATTCCTGTACAAGTAAACTTTTACAATCAGATAATGCAGTTAATATCTGTAACTAACTTTGGGTGGGCTTTAAACTGCCATAACCAGTTATCTTTGAAGATCCAGATCTTGATCTAATGTTCAAATCCTGATCAGAAGAAATGGAAACAGAATGCTTTGTTTACATCACAATTAGTGGGGAGGCTAATCCAATCTCCAACAATCATGAACAGGAGTTGGGAGTTCACTACTCCAAGTAACCTGTATTAGTAACTTACAATGACAAAAACTAGACAAACCTCAGCATTCCACAAAATAATTAAAAAGGAAACAAGGAAAGACGATGTAGGGTTTCCCCTACCTTATAAATATCCTTTAGATAATTACAAAAAAAAAATATATTGATGCACAACTGATTATGCTCGAGGAAAAATATGATTCTAAGCTAGAAGACGATATAATTTACATATAAGATTTCCCCTTAACCTAACATTCTTAATTACATGAGGTAAACATCAGGTAATGGATCCAGGTGTGAACAGCCATGCCCTATTCAAACAGCAGGCGGCGCCTCACAGACTTGGATAACCTGGGGCTTAAAATCTTTCTCCTCTCTTTTGAAATCCCTTCTGCCTGTTTGTCAGAATTCTTGGCTGAATTCTCCCCCTGCTTCATTTGAACCTGTACTTTTGTTGAACGGTAGAACTCGGTGATACTACGCTGGATACCACCTGATTGTGGGGATTCTGACTTGTCACGGGTTCCACCAGACCTCAAGCTGGATCTCTTTTTTGGTGATTTACGCTCTTTTATTTCCTAAAAAGTATTCAAAGAAACATAAGCACATAGGAAGACAGTAGTCCTGAAAAAAAATTTTAATTAATTTTTTTTTTAAAAAAGCATCTACATAACAATAGTATTAACAATTATACTGGCAATATTCCAAGAGACTAAATGTCACTAAACTTTCATATTTTAAAAGAATTAGTAACAGCGACAACAATAATAAAGACATGATAATATTAATTGATTAAAACAGGAGCTTTCTTTTTATTTTTAAGCCAGAAGACATGAAGCCTGTTGAAAAGTGCAGACTTCAAAGAATAAAATCAAATATGACACCGAATACACTTGGGCCTTTAATTGGAATGCAATTGACATCTTCCAGGGCCTTTGTGCTGCACATATGGCACACATACTCATTGATCCAAAGACATGGATAGCTACTTCCCTAAACTGGCTGCTAACTGTAGTGAATTAATAGTCAATCTAGTATAACTTCCCCTAATCTCATAAGACAAATGTGGCAAATTGCGAACCACTAGTTTGAAGTTGGACCAAAGCCACCGAACTGTATACCAGGTAAACATTACCCAGATTGTCTAGGTGCTAGACAAATCCAAGGATGGACCTCAGCCAAAAACTTACATTGGTCTGATAACCCTATCTTATTTACGGTAAAAATGAAAATGCTAAAAAGGGTGGGCAAAAAACTACATGAACCATCCCGTAAAAAAATAACCGTATCTGAGACGGCTAGGATACCAATATAAGGACTAACCGTAGTACCAGGACAGGGTTGACATATTTAACCTGATTAATAAACAGGTTGAGCTGGCATAGTGTGGCCCAACCTGACCCATTGCCTCCCCCGGTGAAAATAGATCTCAAACTTAGGTCAATGGAATCAACACGGATATAGTTTATTAACTCAGCAAGATGGCATCTTTCAAGGGAATGCCAAAAGTTCCATCGAGGCATCAAGAGTGAAAAAGTTAAAATAGGTTATCAAAAGGAAAGAATAGATTCTCCATGTCCCCTAAGGTGTGACGATCTTTTTGCTGATGTAGAAAGCCAAAGAGCTGTGAGTTGCAGAGAACAGAACACAGGACTGCGAGAGAAGCCATGGTAGACACCTTTTGTGGCATCTTAAGAACAAAACACAGCACACCATTGATCTGGTCCTGGGAGCTACTTCACCGAACCTACCTCACTATAGAATGAATCCCACTGAACATGCTGAGTTGAAGAAACAAGTTGATGAATTATTGCGTAAGGGATTCACCCGGGAGAGGATGAGCCCATGTGTCATGCATGCACTCCTCACGCCCAAGAAGGATGGGTCATGGAGAATGTGTGTAGATAACAGGGCTATCAATAAAATCACGGTACAATACAGGTTTCCCATTCCTAGGCTAGATGATATGTTTGATATGATGGTGGGTACCACTATCTTGATCTTAAGAGTGGTTACCACTAGATCCACATACGCCCAGGAGATGAGTGGAGGATGAGGTCTATGAGTGGTTGGTCATGCCCTTTGGACTATCAAATGCTCCAAGTACATTTATGAGGGTTATGATACAGGTGTTAAGGCCATACATTGGCAAGTTCTTAATTATGTATTTTGATTATATTTTGATTTATAGTACCAACAAAGAACAACACCTAACCCACCTGAGAAAGGAGTGTAATCTCCTTATGAAGGGAAGTTATACACAAATCTAAAGAAGTGTACTTTCATGACTTCTCAAATGATATTCTTAGGATTTGTCATATCTGCTAAAGAAATGTCTGCTAACCCTTAAAAGGTCAAAGATATAGTAGAGTGGCAAGAGCCTAAGAATATTCATAAGGTTCATAGTTTTCATGGCCTAGCCACCTTCTATAAGCGGTTCATTTGAGGCTTTAGTATAGTGATGGCTCCCATTACATTTTTCATTGCTTTAATATAATGATGGCTCCCATTACATATTGCATTAGAAAATAGGAATTCCGCTGGACTACAACCACAACTAAGGATTTTAAGGAGATAAAGTCAAGGATGACTAAAGCTTCTGTCATGCACCTTTCAGACTTCTTAAAAGTCTTTAAAGTGGTGTGTGATGCATCTGGCGTTGGCATAAGTAGAATTTTGAGCTAAGGACATCCAATAGCCTATTTTAGTGAGAAACTGAATGAGACGAAACAGAAATACTCTACCTATGACAAAGAATTTTATGCGACAATACAAGCATTAAGGTACCATGACATTATCTGTTGCCGTAAGAATTTGTCTTGTTTTCTGACCATGAGGTTTTATGTTATCTCGGTTCTCAGAAGAAGCTTGACGCAGCGGAATAGCAAGGAGAAGAACACGTCATCTCCTTTGTTGGGAAAAACCCTAAACTTCACCAAGGAAGAGAAACTCATTCTGAAATTTTTATTAATGGAAAAACTGAATTGCCTTGAAGGCTACAATGGTTTAAATAGAGGAAAAAAAACTTAATTCTTGTTAGGCACTAATTTGGTAAATTTTACCAAAAATAGCAAAAGCGAGTTACTAACAAAATCAAATACTTTTATCACTAAGAAACATCCCAGAACAAACGGGATCTTATTCTGACTTCTAAATAGAAAGTTATAGTGAAAAGAAAAATTACTAAAAATAACAAAATCGCTAATTTGAAGGCCTTAACGAAAGAATTTATGCGAAAAGTGGCAATGCTCATGGCGAAGCATGAGTTTTGATCCTCGTGAAATTTCGCTTAAGATCACCAAATTTCACGCAATTCCGTTCTCGGGGCTCATGATTTCTACTAGAGCTTTTTGCCCTTCTCGTGTGTAACTCACAAAACTGCTTGTGACGTTTGTTTTACATCAGCATCATGTTCATGAGGTAGACCGCAGTTTGATTAGCTTCAGACTAAAAAGTTCTAGGCACATTCATGGTGAACATGATTGCACGTGCAATCTCAAGAAGATGTCTATATTTCTTCTCTGCAACCCCATTTTTTTCGTAAGTGGTCTGGTGAAACAATTCTAGTGATGCAGCATAACCAAGATTATCAATCAAAACCGTAAAGTAATCAAGGTTCCAGACATTAATGTGTTTACTAAGGCTTTTAAGTGTGGGTAAAATTGGGTCAGAAGGTCAAATCTGAAGTGCAATAGGGTCCAATAATTTCTTATTTAAGCGAAAACAACAAAGAATCAAGGGTATTATGGATAAATGCTATAAATCATGCAGTGAACTCTCTGGTAAGGTAGTTATAGCTTCAAAATCTGAGTAAAACAGCAAGTATGATATGGTGTATAGGATTCACAACGAGTAAGAATTGGGACTTTCGGGTGGCACACAAGGGGCTGATTATAAAAGTGTAATGGGGAATGGTTTGGGCAAATTAGGCTAATATTGGAAGGTGTAGTCTAGACTGCAAGTGGTATATGTAATTGTTTATCTATTGTAACAGCTTTGTGGGTAGCTAATTTGATTCAGATTACTAGTCAAACAATGGGAAGACAATTAGGTTAACAGGGTATTGTAGACGTATATGTAGTGAGGGGGTATAAGGGTAATTTTATATTCTTGTATCCTAGTATATAATAAAGAGCAATACCGCATGGGAGGGAAGAATGATACTTTCTCCCTACGTTTCTCTCTTCTCTTTCTCTTTCTATCTTCTCATTTCTCTATCTTATTCTTCTCATTGAATCCAAACCTCTAACTTGGAATCAGATCCAAAGGAGAATTGATCGGGGATTGAACGATGCCGAAGAGCACAAAGAACACTGTTGATGTCAGCAGGTCCGTACGTTGACGTTAATAGGTCCGTACGACATCAGGTCACAAAAAGGTTAGGGTTTGGATTGTCGTGATTTATTATGATTTTTTTATCATATTTCCATAATTATTTAGTGATAAAAAGATGTTTTTGAGATTTTTTTGCAAAAAACGAAAAAACTCAGATCTGAGAAAATTCGTCGATCTAATCAACATGGGGGTTTTCTGGTGATTGATCCTAACTATTTGGGTTGTTTTTTTGTGGGGAATCATCCAAAATTGATTTGACTCCATTTGGTTGAGGAACAAAGCGTCGGTGAACATTTTCGTCAGGGTATCTTAACGCCTAATGCTATTTTAGGCATTTTTTGGAGATTTTTTTATTTCGAAAATTACTAATCTCTCTCTGATGATGTTGTACTTTCTGTTGTTTGCTCATGATGCTTCTTCACACTTATTGGATATCCTGATTCCTATTTTGAAGTGCTCTAAGACCGATTTGGGATCTCAGACTTATTGTCGAAGCCTATCCAGAAGTGTGGTTCGTGGTATGTGATACCTTATGTATTGGATTAGCCATATAAGGCAGCGTATTTTGGTTATGAGAATCTTGTTGAAGTGGTTGTAGTACTTTGTAGTAACAACCCGTGGTTGAAGATTCACACATGTCAAAAACTAGTGATGTCACATCAACCCCTTCTAGAGGGATGGAAATGAGGAACGAAAACCCGAACACTCTTATTTCAATAGTTAGATTTGATGGAAGTAATTTTCTCCCTTGGTTTCATTCAACCCAAATTCATATTAATGGTAAAGGGAAACTCGGATACCTAACTAGTGCGACAAAGGCTCCAGATCCAAACTCTGCTACCTTTCCCAAGTGGGAGGCTGAAAATGCTATAGTTATGTCATGGTTACTACATTCTATGAAGTCTAAGCTTTCCCACACATTCATGTATTTACCAACTGCTAAAGCTATTTGGAACTCTATGATTCAGACCTATTCTAAGAAAGGGAATAAGGTCAAGATGTATGATTTGCGACAGGTGTCTCATTTTCGCCAGGGTGATAAATCTCTCTCATTTCTACGCTTAAAGGGATGTGGCAAGAGATTGATTATTACAAGACTTATCGTCCCTAGTGCTTTGTGGATGTTGTTAAGTATCACAAGGAAGTTGAGGAGAGCAGGGTCTTTCATTTCTTGGCAGAATTGAACTCTGAATATGATGGTATCTGTATACAAATTCTTCAAAAGGATATCTTCTCATTGTTTAGTGAAGTTTATTCGTATGTGCAAGAAGAGGATGATTGTCAACATGCCATGTTAAGTCCTCCACCACCAACTTCCATAGATAAGTCAGTTTTTATCTCTTTTACTTGGCGTGGTGATACGGGAAGTTTCCAAGATGGTCGAGGTAGTTTCTCAGGTGATGAAAGAGATAAACTTAAATGTGAGCATTGTGGCCATTTTCGACATACGAAAGACACCTATTGAGACTTACATGGTCATCCTTAGGAATTCCAGAGTCGTCCTCAGTGTGGTTCATTTTTTGGGGGGTGTGGCAACTCCCGCTTCACTAGTGGTGGTCGACCAAGTGCCAATTTTGCGATATTTACTACATCTGATGTTATACCTGCAGCTTCCACTAATCCTGTTATTAGCTCATTCTCTCGGGACAAGATTGAAGCTCTAAGACGCTTTATGTCTAGTTTGGACACCTCCACCTCATCCCCTCAGACTTCTTTTGCACAGTTAGGTACCTCTGCCTCTGTGTTCAGTGCTAGTGTTTCTTCTCCTAATCACTCCTGGATCATCTATTCAAGAGCATCTGACCATATGACTGGTACGTCTTCCTTTTTTCTTCATATTCTGTTTGTTCTGGGAAAGATAAGGTACGCATTACCGATGGGTCTTATTCTTCTATTGTGGGTAAGGGGAGGAAACCTGTCACACCATCCCTACCTTTGTCATCTGTTCTCCATGTCCCGCAGTTTACTTTAAACCTGTTATCTGTGAGTCATCTGACAAAGTCCTTCAATTATAATATAACTTTTTTCCCTCTCATTATGTCTTTCAGGACTTAGGTTCAATGAGGACGATTGGTAAGGGACATGAGGACAACGGCTTATACATCTTCAATGGTCCTCCCTATTCAGCATCACCAGTTCAACAGATTTCCGCTCCAGCAATAAAGGATAGCAACATCAGCTCTCTACAGCTGTCCCAGTGGCACAATCGTTTAGGCCACCCTTATTTTTCTACTTTAAAAAGATTGTTTTCGTAGTTATTTTCTAGCTGTAGCTCTGTCTTTCATTGTGCTCCTTGTGAGTATACCAAGCATTGTCAAACTTCTTATCCAGTTAGTTTGAATAAAAATGAATCCATTTTTTATGTTGTTCATTCTGATGTATGGGGTCCTACTCCTACTGTTTCTTTGTCTGGGTTTAAATATTTTGTGACTTTTGTTGATGATTATTCTCGAGTTATTTGGGTTTATTTATTAAAATCAAAAAGTGATGTTTTCCCTATATTTGTCTCATTTCATAAGATGGTTGAGACCCAATTTAACAAGAGGATCAAGGTTTTACATTTTATAATGGCGGTGAGTATATGTCCCATGCTTTTTCATCATTTCTTAATTAGTTGGGAATTATCCACTAAACCACTTGTCTAAGCAATCTGGAACAAAATGGAGTTGCTGAGAGAAAAAATAGACATTTACTTGAACTATCTCATGCATTGTTGTTTACTATGAATGTATCCAAAACTTTTTGGTCTGATGCTCTCCAAACTGCTGCATTTCTAATCAATCGAGTACCTACCAAAGTGCTTGATTTTCAGACACCTATTGATGTCCTGTCTTCCCCTGCTACATTGTTTCCTATTCCTCCAAAGGTTTTTGGGTGCATCTGTTATATGCATGTGGACAAATCCCAACAGTCTAAACTTGATCCAAAATCTCTTAAATGCATTTTCTTGGGATATGCTCCTAGCCGAAAGGGTTATACGTATTATCACCATATTACTCGGCAGTGGTTTGTGTCTATGAATGTTATAGTTCATAAAACCATTCCGTTCTCCCCCTTCCACACCTCTACTCAGGGGGAGTTTTTCCCCGCGGAGTCTTACTCTACTCCTTTTCATGTTCCAGCCTTATTTTTTATTCAAGTGCTTGTGCTGAGGGGGAGAAAGTACTTCAAGTTTATACCAGAAAGAAGAAAATGGTCACTATAGATGCTCCTCTTGTTTCCCACCGAGATCTCTTCCGATCCATCTCCTGATCCAAGTAATTCTTCTCCTCTTCCTGACTCTGATCTACCTATTACCGTTTTGAAGGGTGTCAGATCTTGTGTTAAATATCATTTGGCTAACTTTGTGTCTTATCGGTTCTTATCTTCATCACATTGTAGTTTTGCTCTTGCTTTTTCCTCTATGTCTGTGCCTCATAGCGTTGTAGAAGTTCTTTTTCAACTGTAGTGAAAGGTTGTTATGTAGGAGGAAATGATTGCTCTTGAAAAAAATGGCACTTGGGAGCTTGTTGATCTTCCTCACAACAAAGTTTTTGTTGGATGTAAATTGGTATACATCGTGAAGCTGAAGCCTAATGGATTTGTAGATCGCTACAAGGCTCGTTTGGTTGCCAAGGGCTATACTCAAACCTATGGGATTGATTACCAGGAGACCTTTGCTCGTATGACTAAATTAAATTCTATTCGGGTGCTTATCTCTGACGCTGCTAACAAAGGGTGGTCCCTACATCAATTTGATGTAAAAAATGCCTTCCTCCATGGTGATTTGGCTGAAGAGGTGTACATGCGGCCTCCACCCGGTTTTCTTCCCTCTTCCTCTAAAGGGAAGGTATATCACCTTAAGAAGGTCCTCTATGGTTTTAAACAATCTCCTCAGGCTTGGTTCGAACGCTTTCGCCTTACTGTACTTCAGTTTGGGTACTTTTAGAGTCAAGCTGATCACACTTTATTCATCAAGCGTACTGGTGGTGATCATCTTACTGCTTTAATTATTTGTGGATGACATTATTGTCACTGGCAATGATCTGGTGAAGATCTATCAGTTGAAATTGCAGTTGACAAGGGAGTTTGAAATTAAAGACCTCAGACAACTACAAAAAAATTTGGGTATTGAAGTCACTTGGTCCACAAAGGGTATTTTTGTTTCTCAGTAGAAGTATATTTTAGATCTTTCAGCAAAGACTGATCTGACAGCTTGTAAGGTGATGCAGCAGCCTTACAATTTTTGGAGAAAGCCTATCTTATTTGGAAGCCCAAGCCCAAGAATTATCAAGGAAGGAAGGCCAAAGGAAGATGTCCATGGTAATTAAGTGTTTAGGGTATTTTAAGGGGGGTACAAAATTTTATGTGTCCATGTAATAAGGCCAATAATGCCAAACTTTGGTTTTCTTAGAGTAATCCCGTTTTTTATGTTTAGCCAACTTTTTCAAAGGTTAAAAGTTGATTTTTTTTTAGCTTGATTTTGGTGTAATTACATAGGTTACTCAATTACTTTTCTAATGAGACAAAGATTGCACAAATCTGAGGTGATTTGGAAAAGTTATGACCAAATTACTAAGGGGTGGTCACTAGAAATGGAAATAGTGTTTTTAGGAAGTTTTGAGTTTTAATTTTTAGGAAAATAAGTTTTTAGAAAGTCATGTTTTTAGAAAACTTGACTAGCAAGTTTAGAATTTTAGGAAGTTTCTAATTTTGGCAAGTTTTCAATTTTTTAAAGTTGTAAGCCTATTTAAAGGCAACCCCTCCCCATAATTTAGTAGTGAAGAATAAAGAAGTTTTTGAAGATTAGGGTGTTCCCAAGGTGTGGCTATAGCCATGTTCTCCTTTTACAAGGGTTGATGTCACTCATGGCTCCCTTTTTTCTTCTTCCTTAGGTGTAGCTACAAGCTCTTTCTCCTTCAAGGTAAATCTCTTCTTTTTTTCTTTTTCTTTTAATTTCTTCCTAACTTTATCTTTCTTTTTATACTACTCTCTTCTCATTTTTTCTGTCATATTCTTCTTCTTCTTTTTCTTTTCCTTCTCTTGAAACCTCCATTAAAGCACCTTCACTTTTTTTGAAATTCTTTGATTTGACTCATCAAATCTTATAGGAATTTTATGAAATTTTAACTGTAGAACCCTGCTACACGTCAGAAATGACCATAAAACTTTCTGACACGTCAGAGGGGTATTTTAGTAATTTTCAGATTTTTTATTCAAAATTACAAAAATACCCTTTTGGGTTTTTTTTTTCCTTCTTTTTATTCCATATTCTTCTAAACTCTATTTCTGCGATTCTTTTATCAATTTTCTCTTATTTTTATGGTTACTTGAAGCACTAAATTCAATTCTTGAAAACTTTTGCTTCCGCACTTTAAATCTAACCATTATTTGAGGGATTTGGAATTCCTCTACATCAAATTTTGGTATCTTCTCCCTTGTGCTGCATTAGTTTTGGTATCAAAGCTTATATCCTACATCAGTAAGCCTATTGACACACCGATCGATCACAATCATCGCTTTACAACTAATGTAGGCGACAGACTCATTGATGCAGGCAGGTATCAACGTCTTGTGGGCCGTCTTATTTATCTTACTATCACCCGACCTAACATTACTTATGCTGTCAATGTTGTGAGTCAGTTTATGCATGCCCCTACTACTATGCACCTTGATGTTGTGTATCGTATTCTTCGTTATCTCAAAAACAATCCTGGTGCTGGCCTTTTATACTCTCGACAGTCTAACTTGATTATTGAAGGCTATACTGATGCTGATTGGGCTGGCTCTCTTACTGACCGACTTTCTACCTCTAACTATTGCACCTCTGTTGGTGGCAATCTGATTACTTGGCAAAGCAAGAAACAATTTGTTGTTGCACGCTCCAGTGCTGAAGCTAAGTTCCGTTTTATGGCTCATGGTGTTTGTGAGCTTCTGTGGTTACGTCTTCTTCTCTCTAAGCTTAGTTTTCCTGCAACCTCGCCTATGCGTCTCTATTGTGATAATAAGGTTGCCATCAGCATTGCTCATAATCCAGTGCAACATGATCGCACCAAACACATTGAAGTTGATCGGCATTTTATCAGGGAGAAACT
>JAOXJP010101601.1:0-14378 GCA_025762735.1 Platanus orientalis | reverse complement strand
CTCATTTTATGTACTTGTTGTTTGTTGGTTGCCCAACATTCTGCTCCATAAAGCATGGCTGGTCTTATAGCTGTCTTCTTTCCACTTTGGATGCTTCAAAGTATTTGCTACACTGGAAGGAACAGATACAGAAGGGCAAAGGGAACCAGGTACAGAAGGGCAAAGAAGAAACAAAAAACTCAAAGAGGTGATGGCCTGGGAGTTGAAAGAATGTGAAATGGGTTGATTGGTGGTACAAGTGCGTTCCCTCTTGCATAGGGAAATAGGAAGCATGTCATTACCTAAAATAAAAGAAGCAAAAGGAACAGATGGAATGAGCTTTGAATCTGGATCAGCACCTGTAGATGGAGGAGGTTGTTCTGTTGATATAGGCTTTACCTTTGGATGTCTAGAGTAGGTTCTTACTTCTTAGTTCCTTCTTTTCTCCTTCTTCAATAGACTAAGAATAAGGTGGAGATGAATTTTCTACCAACATTGGTACTAATTTTTGGCAGATTTAGGGAAAATTACAAAAATACCCGTGAACATTGTCAGAAAATTATGAAAATTTTCATATTAGTTTTGATATGTATCAAGGTTTTACAGTTAAAATTTCATCCAATTTGGATGAGTTTAAGGGGTTCAAACTCAAGAATTTCAAAAAATTAAAGAAACTTTAATGGAGGTTTGACATAAAATTGACATAAAACACAGAAAATCTTTTTGGATAGAGGGAGAGGGAAGAAGGGGATTCAAAAGGATTTAGAGAATCAAGTAAGGAATTACTAGAGGAGTAAAAGCCCTCAACAAAATCACAAAGAATGCTCCAACTAGAGGGATGATTTCAGATATTCTAGTGCCCAGAAAATTCAATTTTAAACTGAACACTCAAGGGAGAGATCAGCCTATAACAGAACCAGATTTGAACAAAGTACTAACAATGGAAGTTTATGATTCAAATAAGGAATAATATGAATAGAATACCTGTCTGAAAATCCACAGCCAATACCTTCAAACTGTGCTAATGATTGGCCTTTGTAATATCTAATATCTCAAATATACTCTGCATAAAAGTATCCAGTCTTTTGCTTCTTCTATTGTATAACAGCAAGGAAAATATTGAAAGGAAAAGGAATGATTAGAGAGGAAGGGAAAGGAATAAGGTGGGAGAAAATAGGGGAAATAAGGAGATGGGAAAAGGTAAAGAGATGGGTTGTCATGGGTTTATGGACGGAGAAAACGAGGGAGAAAATACTTAGAGAGAGAGGCGTGCAAGAGAGTAAGAAATAGAGTGAGAGAGGCCCAGCTGTAGGGTGTCAAACACCAAACTTTTATTCAAAACTTCACTTCATTCAATGATCCACCAAAGAGGGGTGGGCTCCCCTTTTAAGAAATTACATAAAGGGGGATTACATAGTTTCCAAAAAAAGGAAACTTCTAATTCATTGAACCAAAGTAATAAAATAAAGAAGCAAAATTTGTGGGATTCTTGGTGTAGTCAA
Organism: Platanus orientalis; assembly: GCA_025762735.1. NCBI lineage: Eukaryota > Viridiplantae > Streptophyta > Magnoliopsida > Proteales > Platanaceae > Platanus > Platanus orientalis. The sequence goes on along the minus strand of JAOXJP010101601.1, from coordinate 12,897 downwards.
CCACCTCTCTTGGGCCCCACTAATTCTAAAAAACATCTACTCCCTATTTTACCCTTTGGCTCATGGCCTTATTATAATTTACAAGTGCATGCCCCATACTAAAAAAACCCATAAAATGGCACAAAAGGCTTTTTTTTTTTTTTTGGATAGGAATTTTTTTTTTACTGAAAAGAGAAAGAGAGAAAACAACCAAAAGGGGGATGAGAAATCCCCACCAAAAAGAAAAGGAGAAATAGGGGGGAACCCTCAAAGAAAACAAAAACCTCACTCCTCAAGATAAGCCAATAACACAGTTCCAATTTCTAATGAGGTCCCCTTGAGGAATCTCCTCATAACCCTTACACCTCCTCACCCAGAACAAGATAGAATCCTTGGCTCTTCTATATACCCTCAAAGCAGGCTCTGATTGCCTTCTAAAAACACGGTTATTCCTTTTCATTCAGATCGCCCAACACACCGCAACTAGGACCAGACTCCACACCCTCTTGCCAAAAGAGCTCATCGCCGATGTTCTCCATCCAAAAAGAAGACTCTAAGATCCATTGGGACAATAAAGGTCAAGCCAAAGTCTCTCGAGATGCTGCACCAAATGTCCCATGAGAAAGGACAGTGGATAAGGAGATGGGGGACCGTCTCCATATCCTGATAGCATAGAAGACAGATGCTAGGTAGATAAAACCATTTCCTCCATAGAACTTCCGTGATTGATATATTCCTCAAGACCGCTGTCCACATGAAAAATTGGATCTTAGTAGGTACCCCGTGGTTCCAAACTTCCCTCCAAGGGCCATCCAACTGACCTGTCATTACTAATTTCCCATAGCAAGATCTAACCGAGAGCCCTCCACCTATGGAAGCCTTCTAAACCCACTTATCTTCTTGGTTCGGATCAATACATATAGCTTGTAATCAAGCAAGGAAGTCCGTAACTCTAGGTACTTCCCAATCAAGCAAAGTCCTTCTAAGAGTCGGATTCCACACAATCTCCCTACCATAAAAAAAAAGGGCGGCCTAGTGCACGAGGCTCCCGCTAACACTGGGTCTGGGGAGGGCAAGATGTACGCAGCCTTACCCCCATTTCTGCAAAGACTGTTTTTGTGACTTGAACTTGCGCCATCACGGATGCTAACGGTAAGCCTTACCGTTGGGCCAAGCCGCCCTTTCTCAATCTCCCTACCATGAATGGAAAAATTAGCCGCCACTAAGGACATTGGCTCCACAGCCAAATCACATACGTCAAGGAAGTCCTGTCTCAACGACTCTCCCCACACCAATGATCCTCCCAAAACTTCACTTGTCTCCCATTTCCCACCTCAAAAACTAGCCCTTCCCTAAATATAGATGCATACTGCACTATCCCTCTCCAAGGACTACACCCGTAAGGACCTCTTGGAATCATGATGTTCCATGTGTCAACAATTCCAAACTTCTCAGCCACAACCTGCCTCCATAAGCTCCTTGACTCGTCCCCAAATCTCCACATCCATTTACGTAAAAGTGCCTTGTTCATAGATTCCAATCGTCTCAAGCCTACCCCACCTTTGTCTTTTAGAGTACATACCCTCTCCCATGACACTAGATGCAGACCCCTCCCGTCGTCCCCTTTTCGCCAAAGAAAATCTCTCTGAATCTTTTCTAGGGAGTTACCAATCGACTTGGGCAACATCAGGATGGATAAAAAGTGAATTGGAATGCTAGCTAGTGAAGTCTTTATCAAGGTAAGTTTGCCTCCATTTGAAAGATAACGAGCCTTCCAACCACTTAACTTTCTCTTCATCCTATCAACCAAAGGAAACCAAACCTCCTTTTGTTTATATGACGCCCCATGCTTACACTCCAAGTTGGCCGCCAACTGGTCCAAATTAGGGACCTTGCCTATAGTAATCAAGGTGCTTTTCCCGAAATTAAGCTGAAGACTTGAAACTGCCTCAAAGCACCGCAAAACACATCTCAACATCCTTAACTATCTTTGGGAATTATTACAGAAAATGATGGTATCATTAACAAATTGCAAATGAGAAATCACCAACCCCTTGTCTCCCACTGAGAACCCCTCATACATGCCCACCTCCGCTGCCCTCTTAAGCATACCCCCTAACACTCCTGCCACCAAAAGGAATAACAACAGAGGATCTCCCTGACGAATTCCTCTACTACACCCAAAGTTTTCCTTTGGAACCCTATTATACAACACAGAGAACGAAGCCAAACTGATACACCTCCAAATCCATTTCCTCCATTTCACCCCAAAACCACTTCTCATCAGCATGTACATTAGAAAATTCCAATTGATGTGGTCGTATGCTTTCTCTAGATCCAACTTACATATCACCCTGGGCTTACCCTCACGAATCCTAGCATCAATACATTCATTAGCACATAGCACCCAATCAGCCATGGACCTCCCTTGAAGAAAAACTCCTTGTTCCTTGGATACAATACCCGGAAGTATTTCCTTGAGACGAAGAGCTAGGCATTTGGACAGGATTTTATATGGGCTGCCCACCAAACTCACAGGCCGAAAATTTGACAACTGAACCACACCCTCCCTTTTAGGAATAAGGGCAATATAGGTGGCATTGCTTCCTTTGTCCAAAAAGCACTTTTCATGAAAGTCATTAAAAACAAACATCAAGTCCTTTATCCCAGCAAGCCTTGTAGAATGCTATGGTAAAGCCATCTGGGTCAGTCGCTTTATCCCCATCAAGACACCAAACTGCTCTCTTAACTTCATCCACCTCAAACGGTCTTTCCAACCATTCCGCATGGCCATCCCCCAAAGTAGGTAAACACAAACCATCTACCTTTGGCCTTAAAGGCTTATCCTCCCTAAACAAAGTTTTGAAATAATCCTCCATGCGAGTCTGAATCTCTACTTCATTCTCGACTCGCTCACATTCAATTCGGTGATTGTGAATGTAATTGATTGATCTTCTAATCAATGCCATCTTGTGGAAAAACTTGGTATTTTGGTCTCCTTTTAACCATTGCACTCGAGATTTTTGGTGCCACATGATCTCTTTCATTTCCAGGATCCTCTTTAACTCCCTCTAAGAAGCCTTATGAGCTGTCTTTTCACCCAAATCCAAACCCTCCTCCCCTTCCTTCCTGCCCCATCTTAAAATATCATTCATGTAAGACTCCTTCTTTTGCTCTATCTCCCCAAACACCTCCTTATTCTAGACTCTTAAATGGTCTCTAATATGTTTTAATTTCAACTTGAATCTCTGACTTGGCGGACCTTGGACGTCCACACCCTCCCACCAACTCTTAATCAAGTCTACAAAACCCGTATGAAGAAGTCACATGTTCTGAAATTTGAAAGGGCGAGGACCAGAATTATGATTGTATCCGCCTTCCAAAACAATGGGAGAATGGTCAGACCCCACCCTGGGCAATGTATGAACCAAGACCGGAGTGAAATAATCATCCCATTTTGCCGTTATAAGGAATCTATCTAATTTGCTAAGGCAAACCCTCTTTTGGGAATTCGACCATGTGAATCTAGCCCTTGTTATTGGAATATTAATGAGTTTATGCTCATCAACAAAGTCACCAAACTCCTCCATTCCCCTTGCTCTTCTGGTAGCCCGATTCCTTTCGTCAAGGTGCAACACCTCATTAAAATCCCCCCAATACACCAAGGCAAATCCTTCCGGTTTCTAATCAATGTCAACTCTTCAATGAACTCTCCTAGCCTGTCACCCGTCGAAGGTCCATACACTCCTGTTAGGACCCACTTCTGATTTTCTCCCGAAACAACAGCTACAATCGAAACAGAGTAACTATCCACCCAATACTCCTCGTGCTACACAGCCTCTATATTCTAGAACATTAACATCCCCCCAACAATCCCTATCGAAGGCAACGCTCTCCAATCCAGCTTTGTGAAATGACATAAACTCCTCACAGTGTCCTCCTCCATGGTCTCCATCTTTGTTTCTTGCAGGATCACCACATTTGGTTTGTATCTACATACTAATTCTTTCACTAATCTTTTCCTCAGCACTTCTCAAGCCCCTAATGTTCTATGACATAATTTGACACTTTATCGATCACTAGCCTCTGTTCCTCCTTCCAGAACCCTCACCTTCCCTAGATCCCCCATTGTTATATGATAAGCCCCATGCCAACCTCTTCAGCTCTCTAGATATCTTGACCTTTTCCTCAGTTCCCCTATCCCTGGTTTGCCCCTGAGTTTTAACAACTCATTTCTCCAACTCTGCGAATAGCTCCCAAGCCATGTGTTCCAGCCCCTGAAATGATAAACCCAGAACTTCACTAACTTGTTCAATCGTCTTCAGCACCCAATCTGACACAGACGTAATTAGGGTTTCCTCGAGCATCTGTTCGGACTAAGGAACAAGAGCCAATTGTTGCCCATGGATTAATTTCACTGATTCACCCACAGATCATTGGAAGCTTTCCTTCGTCCCCTGGGCAATCTCCTCCATATACCTCCCGCCACATGCTATGTCTCCATGCCCTGCAATCAAATCTGGGTCCCACTTATGCCCCACCCCTTGTTGGTTGACCTGTAAGGGGATGCCCCATTCACCACGATTCCAATCAGAATCAATAGCCCCATAACACCCCAGGAAAAAATGAGCTGCTACCTCCCCCTTCCTCCCATCTTCCCATTGGAGGTAATATGTTGTCCGCCACACGATTATCCCACGCTAGCGACGACGTAAGTCTCGGCTCCTTCAGATCTCCCTCCCACACCGTGATGTCCCAGTTCCTTGGATCCAGCTGCCTCCCCTCCACTTCCAACTCCTTGCACCATTGAGACCTCGTATTCTCATTTAGAACAAGATTCTGCAATTCCCAAATGCTCTTCTCCTCTATCCCCAGACCTCCATTCAATGCTTCCTCCTGGCAAATCCGCATACCCTCCCCGTATGTCAGGGTAGGGATGCTCTCCATGTGTGACAGAGGTGAACTGAGAAAGAAAGAGAGCTGATGTCGATCCCTAGCGTTGTCTGCTTCATCCCTTTCTTCCTCAATCCCTATTTCTGTTCCCGACTCAGGCGAATAGGAATGGAGTCAAACAGACTCGATATATACTCCCTCTTTACACTTAAACCCCTCCGCCTCTTCACCTTCATCAATTAAGCCATCCCGACTTTTAAGAATTGCTATTGGCCCCATTTTATTTCCATTTTTCTCCCCCCGTTCTTCTAAATTTCTCTGACCCCCTTCTGCCCTGTCGAATTTAGCATGTACCCCCCTGATTCTCCTTATCGCATAGGACACCCTCTTTCTTCACAACCAGGCCCTGCAGCTCTTTGGAATTTCCTTTAGCTCCTTCTGCACCCCCCATATGGTGAAATGTCTTCCTTACCCACTCTTTAGTGGACAAGGATCGATCTACTTTCCCTAAATACCATCCTCCACCTCCTTTCTCCTAACTACCTTGCATAATGTCGCCATTCCCTCCAATCCCCGATGACTGAGCCATGCCATCCATTAGGTGGGAAGATGTGCTAGGATGTGGTTTGACATGACCAACGGCCACCATCCTGTCGCCATTTTGAATTTGAATTTTATTTCCTACCACGCCTATCGGATTTCTTGCAGCCGGCCAAGCCTGAAGCTTCGTCTCCGACTCCTCAACCTCCAAAAACAATGGGAATTCCTTTCTGTTATCGTACAGGAAGATAACCCGTAGGATTTTCTCCAGGCTGCTCGCATTGCTTTAGATTCGAATTGTCTCAAATGAATTCCACGTTTCTTCATCAACCTTCAGGAAGCCACCGCATAGGCCCCCTATTGCCCTAAGAAATCCCATCAACCATAAGTGCAACGGGAGTCCTCGGATGGCAATCTTCCAAGGTTTCTCAGTTAGCCGACCCTTCAACGCTTTTGGCACCCATCTATGAAATTCCACCCACTCATTGTCCCAAGTTTTCATCCGCTGTAGACTAATCATTTTTTTAGAAGTCCCTTTATTTTCCGGTAGCATCACACACCGAAGGGATCAACCTGTTGCCACTCTAGAGGCCTAACCAGACTCGGAACTTCTCCCAGGTGAGAGCACACCCCATCCCAATCCGTTAGGGTGTTCTTCCTGCAACAAATGACTGCATTCTCCTAGTACCCCATTGATGTCTTCTTCCTATAGCAAGTTTGGATTCCCAGATGTACCCTAATGATCTCACCTCCTATTGACGGCATTTTGCTAGACCAGATCCCTGATGTCTTCCTTAGGTCATGAGCTATATCCTTTCTTGGAGCCTGAGAGGATCTCCCTTCCACACCGCCAACCTCCAAAATCCATTCCCGTATAGCTTTCTATCCTGAATTACCTTCCCCTGCAGGTATGGCAACAAATTTCCCTTTTCCCAACTCGTCCAACAGAGAAATGAGAATATACCTCCCCTTTGAATTCGTCAACCTGCGAAATAGAATCACCTTGGCACCATCCTTCCTTGTTCGAATCAGGCGTTTGTTCCAGGCCCAATTTACTGCATCTCTCAGACATTCACCCAACCATCCGGCATATCAAGCCCCTATAGAAATACGAACTTGGAAGCCTTGGCCTCTTTCAATAATGGAAAACAACTTCTCCTTCCCAACCCAATCGATCCCGACATCAAAAGTCTTCGATTCCACCTGAATGATGCGTTTCTTCATGATCTCATACACAAAAACACTTTTCTATCAGCTAGTGCAAGTCCCCCCCCCATGTGCAACATATTTAGGACTTCTTACGCTTGGGTTTGGGCCTCCACATGGGGTACTTGAGGTCTAGCCAAGTGATGGATGCTGCATCAAGAAACTAACATGCATGGTAACAAAACGTTTTCCTAACACTGGATCATAACATGTGTATGCTTTCTAAGTAGGGAGAGTAACCCCAAAAAAGACATCACAATGATTTTGGGTCTACTTTAGAGAGTATAACTTGTAAAAGACAGGCAGTAGGAAGACAGGCAGTAGGAAGCTCGTTAGTATGCCTATTTATTCTTCAATGTTTTAGTGTTTTACTCACATTGTTCAATTGTGGCTTTCTTATGTATGTATCACTGTGATACTACATTCTTTGATTGCTTTGTTGTAGCTATTTTTGTGAACTAGCATCTATTCAGCAGTAGCAATTCTTGAACTGATCTGCTAGTTACCTGGTTTTCCAGGTTTCTAGTTGGGTTGCCTAACCAGTTTTAAACCCTGGCTGGCTTTGTCCTGGGCATTTCTCAACATGACCAAACTTGACCCCATCTTTACATGTTAATTAGCCTTGGAAGCTATCATGGATAACCTTATGCATCAATTGAAGTGTACTGCAGTATATGTGACTCCATCTTCTTTATATCCAAGTTTTTAATTTATTTTTTGCATGCTGGTGACAATTGTTAAATTTGGTGATCTTTGCTGTAGTAACAGATGTAATATTTGCTTGCAGAAGCCACGGGTATGCATATTAGGAGGAGGATTTGGAGGTTTATATACTGCTTTGAGACTAGAATCTCTTGTATGGCCTAATGATAAGAAACCTCAGGTAAGTTGTAAACTTGTTATTCAATCCCATGAATTTTACTTTCAACTTGTTGCTGCTTTTTTTCCCGTGGAATATGAACCTAGTATCTGCTGATAAATTAATCAAATATATTTTCTTGTAAGGTTTGTATACATGCTTAGTTGCAGACTGTGTCTTAGGACCTTTGGGAACAATCCAGCTTTCAATTAGGAGAAGCTAAGCAGATAAAAGCTTCCAAAGAATACATAATCAGTTAAGCTCAAATGATAAACTTTTTGCTCAATCCCCACTGACCAAAACAGACGAGTAGCAGGCATCACCTTGGAACGGGAAATCAAAAATAGAGAAATTGTATTGAAGCATTCACAAAACTATTAGTTATAGATCCAAATATTGAAAGCTTTGATTGATGCGGGTTGACCAATTTAGTCCACTGAATATTTTATAGTAAGTTTTCGATTATAGATTCACGAACCCTATTCTGTCTAGGACCTCATTGGCTTCTATAGATCATTTCTCAAAGTTTCAGAGAGAGAGAAGGGGGGGGGGAAGTTGCTGAAAAGATTTATAAGCTAATGATAATATTGCAAGTCAATAATGAATTTATATAAATAATTCAAATAATTAATTAAAAAAAAACTTGAACATTTTTAGCACCAATTGTAAATGTAGCAGCTTCATGAGAAGATTATAACTTTGATTGTTGTTGGTTGACCCCACTGAATATTTTGTAGCAAGTTTTCAATTATAGATTCACAGACCTTATTCTGTTTATTTTGCTTTGACTAGGACCTCATTGGCTTCTATAGATCATTTCTCAAAGTTTGAGAGAGAGAGAGGGAGAGAGAGAGAGAGTTGCTGAAAAGATTTTATAAGCTAATGATAATATTGCAAGTCAATAATGAATTTATATAAATAATTCCAATAAATAATAAAAAGCTTGAACAGTTTTAGCACCCCTTAAGTTTTGAATGTAGCAGCTTCACGAGAAGATTATAGCTTTAAGTAACATAGGAAAACTAATCAGAATTTCTTGATCTGCACAAATTTGTTGCTTATATCCTTCCCACTTACTGCAGATATGATGTAGGATATAAGCTTTGATACCAAAACTAATGCAGCACAAGGGAGAAGATACCAAAAATTGATGTAGAGTAATTCCAAAAGCCCTCAAATAATGGTTAGATTTAAAGTGCGAAAGCAAAGTTTTTAAAAATTGAATTTAATACTTCAAATAACCACAAAAATAAGAGAAATTTGATAATAGAATTGCAGAAATAGATTTTAGAAGAATATAGGATGAAAAGAAGAAGAAAAGAAGGAAAAAGACCCAAAAAGGGTGTTTTTGTAATTTTGGATTAAAAAAATCCAAAAATTACCAAAATATCTCTCTGACGAGTCAAAAAATTCTGAAAATTTTATAATTATTTCTGACGTATGACAGGGTTCTACAATTAAAATTTCATGAAATTCCGATAAGATTTGATGAGGTCAAATCAAAGAATGCCAAAAAAAAGTGAAGGTGCTTTAAGGGAGATTTCAAGAGAAAGAAGAATAAGAGGAAGAAGAATATGATAGAAAGAATGAGAAAAGAGTAGTATAGAAAGAAAGCTAAAGTTAGAAAGAAAATAAAAGAGAAAAAAAGAATAGAGATTTACCTTGAGGAAGAGAGGAAACTTGTTGTTAGACCAATGGAAGAAGAAAAGAGGGGAACTATGAGTGGCATCAACCCATGGAGAAGAGCATGGCTACAGCCACACTTTGGGAACACCCAAATCTTCAAAACTTGTTTATTCTTCACTACTAAATTATGAGGAAGGGGTTGCCTTTAAATAGGCTTACAACCTTAAATAATTGGAAACTTGCCAAAATTATAAACTTCCTAAAATCTTAAACTTGTTAGCCAAGTTTTCTAAAAAATATAAAACTTTCTAAAAACTTATTTTTCTAAAAATTCAAACTCAAGACTTCTAAAAATTACTATTCTTGTTTTTAGTGATCACCCTTAGTAATTTAGTCATAACTTCCCCAAATCACCTCGGATTTGCACAATCTTGGTCTCATTAGAAAGGTAGCTTAATACCTATCTAATTACACCAAAATCAAGCTAAAAAGTCAAGTTTTGATCTTTAAAAAAGTGGGCTAAACATCAAAAATAGGATTACTCTAAAAAACCAAATTTTGACACTATTGGCCTTATTACATGAACATATAAAATGTTGTCCCCCCCCCCCTCTCAATTAAAATACCCTAAACTCCTAATTACCATGGACATCTTCTCTTGGTCTTCCTTCCTTGATAATTCTTAGGCTTGGGCTTCCAAATAGAATATGTTTTCTCCAAAAATTGCAAGGCTGCTGCATCAATATCCCACATCAATTTTTGGCATCTTCCCTATTATGCTGCATCAAAAAGTATTTTGGAACATGCATGGCAAGGGGCTAAGCTCAAATAATTTCTAGAAAGTGATGTTTGTTTCTTTCAACAACGCCTTTTGGTTCTAGAGTCAAATATAAAGATATTTCTTATTTGTAGTGAAAAATCGAAAAGCAACATAAATTTTGTCAAGTTCTGAATAAGCATGGCATAAGTGAAGAGTTATAACTTCAAATATGTCATGTTACAAAAGGAATGATATGCATGGGAATGAATATCAAGCTTAATGAGACAGCACTCAATTAGTAAACATATGAATTTCACCACAAAGAAAATAGTTTGACAGCCTCAAATGATACAATCATCATTATTGATCCAATGCAGTTTGAAGGGGGGAAAACTCTAATATTTAAACCTTGACTAAATTTATGTTGATCATCCTTGAAACATAAACACCAACTTACAGTTGAATTTCTTTTTTTTATCGTACCGTACCATGTTGACAGAGTATAGAAAGTTTTTCACAGTTTCAGAGTTACCCGAGTAGTATTCTGCAATAAAGAAAAAGTCATGAGATACAATGATATAGGCAGATGACCAAATCTTAGATAATAAATAAGTGGAAAATGAATTAAGTACCTGAACTATTACAAGTTAGTACTTTGAATTATATCAATCACTACAGCTAGTAATACTTGCATGGGCTTGTGTGTTAACCTGAGCAGAAAAATAGTAGCTTACTCCCACACCAAGAGAAAACAAGACCAACAAATAGGAAATGATATTGAATAACCAAATAAATAAGATGTAGTACAAGTAAATTTTGGTGTTAAATAACTAAGAAGACTCACAATGTTTCCAACATAAGTTTCAAAAGAGACTGATTGAGAATCTCATTATAAACACAAAAACTAAGGTGAAAGTGAAACTATAAAGGTAAATGATGTATTAAAAATTTGTCAACGTTGCAGAATGCAATAAATTGAAGGAAAAAAATGTACATATTACTTAATAAGCATGAGCATAAGTTGAGATTGTCTAAGAAAGCTTTTGGAACTATAATAATATTTCCCAATAAAAGTATGTTCAATAGAAGTAGTAATATTTTCAACAAGTATGTTCAATAAAAGTAAAATATTTCCAATAGATTGAGAGAGACACAAAGCAAACTGTTGGCTGTGGGATCTTTCTCTTCTTCCTCTTCCTTTTCTTCTTCTCAAAACCCTATTTTGTGTGATCTTGGTATCACTTGTTTTGCTTGTCCCTCATGGTGTCAGAGCAAACAATTGCTATTGGGGAGATTAGGAACAAGTCATTGTGAGGATTTTGGATTTTTTCAATATTTTTTGGTGGAAACATAGGAGGCATACTTGCACAGATATCTACCAAATTTTTTCAACGACGGTTTGCGATCCTTTGATCTCAAACTTTGCAGTGTGGATTTCCTATCCCATAGACTGATATTTTCACAACTTTTAGGTACATCTTCTGATTTCTTACAAATTCTTCAGTGTATTTTTTGGAATCTTTAGAATTTATTTTCAGCAGCCCTTTTCAATATCTGGGAGTTTCTGGCTGTGTGTGGTGGACTGTTGTGAGCTTTGAGATAATTCTATATAGCTTCCTTAAAGTTTTGAACTTTTATTAAAGCTATCTTACTGAGGTATTGGCATATTTTGTGTCTATATTTCTGATTTCTGGTCCTATTGAAGAAAATGGTTAAAAAAATTTCCGATCGGGATGATCACATGATTGGGGTGATATTAAAATGAACCAATTATTATGTGTGGGCAAGTGTCATGGAACACTTCATTAGTGGTCATGAATTCTGGGGTGTGATTGATGGTTTTACGACAAAAAATGAAGTTGACAAGACGAAAGTTATTAACTTATTATTAAGGATGCCAAGGTCAAGTCCTGGATCCTTAATTTGGCAAATGCAACCTTCATGGTCGACTTGGCTCCTTTGCGGACAGCAAAGGCAATGTGGAATTGTTAAAATGACACGCATTTTGAGGGCAGACAGGTGTTCTATTATCAGTTAGGAAAGGAGGTCCATAGGATGGATCAGGGAAGTATGTCCATCCGTGAGTTCTATTATGAAATGAGATGTGTTTGGAATGAACTCGATCTCCTTAAGCAGAGTGAGATTGAGGCAGTTGTTCTTCATTCAATAAGGAAGTTGAGAGTAAAACAAAGGATGAATCACTTTCTTACGAAATTGCAACATAATTTTGAAGGAACTTGAAGTGTTATTCTCAATAGAAAAGAGGTTACTTCCATTGAAGAGATCTATGCAGAGCTTCATGCTGAAGAAAAAAGGATGAAGACCTTATCTACTGTGGTTTCGACTGATGAGGCTGCTCTTGTTGCTAGTGAGGACAGGAGTAAAGGGAAGCAGGATCTGTCAAATGATGAAAGCTATAATTGCAAGGGAAAGAGGCATTTGGTTGAAAAATACAGAACAAAAGTTCAATGTAATTATTGCAATAAAGATGGGAATCGTATTGACGAGTCCAGAAGCAGTCCATAGAACAGACACCCCAGAGTGGCTTTACTCTAGACACATGTTGCTACCCGTGTAGACATGAACAACTCTCCAACAACCCCTACACAATCCTCATTTGGTACTATCTCTCTTGAGCTTATATAGCAATTTGTACAAGCTCTTGCTGCTTCCAGCCACACAATTGGCAAGTTTTTTAATGATGCATGGATTATTGTTCTGAGGCATCCAATTACAGGACTGGGGATTCACGTCTTCTTCAAGATATGACTCCATATCATGGTGAAAGGAAGATTTTTACTGCTGGATATAGGGTACTTTCGGGGATTTATTATATTTGTCTATACATCCTTCTAGGTCTAGTCCTTTGAATGTCTCTCATGTATCTCATTTATCTCATGTTCCCACCCTCCACCACCTGTTGAAGGCCCTGTTGTCAACCTTTCAACATGGGGCTGGGATTAGGTACGGAAATCAGTTTTTCCTGATGTATTAGAATGACATCAGGGGGCTGACACATCAGTGCCAAAAAGTG
>JAOXJP010101590.1:0-14379 GCA_025762735.1 Platanus orientalis | reverse complement strand
CGGATCCACTCTTTGGTGCGATATCGGTGTGTGAGGGTTGTTAACCTTGGGGTTAGACTTTTTTGGGAGTTGCTACCAACTCGGGGTTAACCGATGAAGTTAGACATCGGTTCTCCTTTTCGGGGGAAAAAAAGAAGTCTAGACATGTAGGTTTTGGGGTTTAACTTCTAAAATTAGTCTACACTCCTGAGATAAATGGTAAGTTGTTTAGTTGCATTTGGGGAAGGTGTTAGGCAACCCCAAATACCCACCTTTTTAGGGTGATTTCTCTCATTCATACATGTTCTAAGTTAAGTTGAAGTCCATGCTCATTAAATATAAAGTTATTGGTCTAGACGACCCCTATGGTGTGATCATTGCAATTGTACCTGAGATATAGTCTCAAGCTACTTACATACCCCATCTTGTGTGGTTCAGGTGTTCTTAGGGTTTTGTTGGGATCAAACTGCATGTAGTTTTGGGGGTTTGTTATGTGTGCAAATCTCGGTAGTCAAGTACGTCTAACTATGAGAGTGATTTTGGGTAGATTCATTTTAGGTTGTTTGTATACTTACGGAGTGCTCCGTGCTGCTACAAAATGTGAACAAGTTAGTGAAAAAGGGGTCGGGACTATGTTGCACCAATGTGTGTAGTTTAAGAATCTAATTGGGTTATGGCCAAGTCCTAGGGTCTTTAGGTCGTGAACCACTATGACATGACCCTAAGATAAGGTGGAAACCATAAAAGGTCGGGACAGGTTGAAAGGTAGTGATTGGGTAGGGTGACTCAATTTGACAGCATTAACGTAGCAGCCACGACACAGGCGTTGTCTCCTAGGTAAAGTTCGGGTATCAGATACACTTGGGATTTACAATCGTATAGTCAACCTTGCTACGATTGTTGAGAAGTTGAAAGAGGTATTTGTAATGAAAGGATCCCTACATTATGTATATGGAATGAAATGGTTCGAAGATAAAGTGATTAAGGAATGAAATTAAGTTGGGAATAAAAAAGGGTTTCATTTGACTTTCACATGTTTAATGCCTGAATTTTACTCTGATGCCTGAATTTCAATGCTTGAATTTAATTCAGGATGAAATTCAGACGTTAGTTTTTGGGTAGACAAGCAACTAGCCTTGGGTCTTTGACTTGTTTATATGGGTTCCAATGCTATGGGACCCTTACAAGGGGAAGAAAAACTCCCCCTATGGTTAGGTTGTTCAATTTCAGAGGTTGGGACCTCTATAGACATAGAGATTTGTTCCAATAGAAAATGAAAAATTGGTCATCTCACATAGGCCTAACGCCTAAATTTAACACTAATGCCTGAATTTTAATTAAGAGGAAATTCAGGCATCAGTTGCTAGAAGCTAACAACTGATCTCGGGTTTTAAGCTCCTTGTGGTCCATAACCTAGGGGCCCACCTCCTTGTGGTCCCAGAAAGGTGGAAAGTTAAAGATAGAGGTGGGCTCCTTCTGTGGTCCATAGCCTTTGCCTCAGGCCCAAAATAGAATGCAAAATATTTTAAAAAGGAGAATTTTAACATTGGCCTAATACCTGAAATTCATCATGATGCCTAAAATTCTTTTCAATTGTTGATTAAAAATTCAAGTGTTGGGACGAAAATAGGGCCCACAGAGGTGCTTAAGCACATGGATGGATTATAATGTGTCATTTGCTTATGTATAGGCTTAGAGAATGTTAGGGTTCACTAAGGTGGGTCCTAGATCCCAACACCTGAATTTCTTCAACGCCAAGATCAGGTTAAAATTCAGGCATTAGGTCTAGATAGTCTGCACTTCGAATGACATATCTCTCTCCGTAGAGATCCAAATTGAGCGTGATCAATAAATTTGAAAAGCTGAGAGAGATATTTCCAACTATATATAATAAGTCTATGTTTTGTCTAATACCTGATTGTGAACTGGTGCCTAAATTTTAATAGGTTAAAATTCAGGCTTTCAACTTGGACAATTTGCACTCCGGATGACATATCTATTCCCATAGAGATCCAAATTGAGTGTGGTCGGTCAATTCAGAAAGCTGAGAGAAAAATATTTTCAACCATATATAATAAGCCTATGTTTATTCTAACACTTGATCTTCCAATGCCTAAATTTTAATTCCTTAAAATTCAGGCATTGGCTTAGGCAAAATACAACAACTTTGCCTCGGCCATTTGAGCTCCTTATCAGTGTTGAAAAATTCTCAAATTTTTTATAGAGGCAGATAACCATCTTAAGTGTATTGTGTCAAAAAGTTATAACAAAATTTAAACTACAAAAATAAAAATAAAAATAAACTGCACTACAGACAAGTAAAGAAGGAACATAGAACCGGTTTTTAGGGCAGGTTTGGGGGGACTATTCTGAGGCTCAAACCTGCTCTAAAATTCACCAAATTTTTTATCATAGGTAGGCTACCATCTCAGGAGCTTAGCATCAAAATTTAAATTGATTTGGCTCAATACAAAAATCATAAAAAAAAATTAGACTTGCTAAAGGTCAAATAAAAACTCACAATAGAGACGGTTTGTCTCTATTGTTGTAACCCGAATTTGAAGCAATTCATATGGTGAATTTGAAATATCAAAAGTAGTAGATTAGCATACTTTTGAATTATTAAATGACCTAGCCTAGCAAGGTTGAGATCCTACCTTGAGAGGGCTTGGGGGTTGGGGGCTAGAGCTTGAGCTTGAGCTTTTCCCTTCTTGCTCTTTCTCTCCTTCTCTCTTGTCCAATTCTTTTTCCAACCCTGTTATGCATGGATTTGGGGCTATTTTATAGCCCCAAATCTGTTCAGCCAATGGCTATGATTGATCTAAGCGGTTTTGAGGTAGAGGACTAGGATTAAATGAGAGGTTTATAGGGTAGAGGGCTAGGATTAGAAGTTGGGTGGAGAGTTGGGATTGGTTTTGTTTAGTTTACATGGATGGGTGATAGGAACCAAGGAGAGGTTAGGATTAGTTTGTGTTTGTTGTGTAGAGGGTGGAGATTGGGGTGTGCTAGTTCACTTGGATTGGTGAGGTGGACAAGGGGTGAGTAAAGATGCTCATTGGTGGAGTGTGGTTGGTTGCAAATATCAAATAACAACATCAAGATGCCCATTGGAGGGAGGTGAGTGGTTCAATGGGGATTTGAAATTCAAGATTCAGATCCAAGGGTAGGTTATGGGGGTGCACTTGAAAAGATTCCAATCCAAGGGTTTCAAATTAAGCCTTAAGGTGTGAATGCATTAAGTGCCATTAATGAACCTAAACCCTAAAGTTTTGGTTCATTAATGTGCAATGATTATTTTTTGAGGATTTTGACCTCTTACTGTGTAATCCACTTTGGGATCTCTCAGGCTAAGAAAGTTGCAAACTCAATCTCTGGTTTTGAAGTCGCGGATATTCCGATTGCAACGGACCAGTCATAACCAAATTATGATAAGGGTAAGGGGTGAAATTAGAGTTTTTCTGACCTGAAAAGCTCTTAAGATGATTTTAGAAGGGCAAAATAGTAAGATTGATCTTGAAAATCTTTAAATGAAAGATGGCCCCTAATCTAAGTGAGCCATAGCCTCTAACTATGCTGAATTTCGATACTCGAGCAGGAAACTGTGCCAAAGATACCCTTTTGAGCACATGGGAAATTCTTGATTGGCAATGCTCTTGTATTTTCTGTAGGTCTCTACCATGAGCCATATTTGGGGGATTTAAATCTCGAGGGGTCCCAGAGCTACAGGACCTGATAGATTGACCATTGGATTGCTGGACAGTTACCGAGGGATTTTCGAAGCAGG
This sequence comes from Platanus orientalis, assembly GCA_025762735.1. NCBI lineage: Eukaryota > Viridiplantae > Streptophyta > Magnoliopsida > Proteales > Platanaceae > Platanus > Platanus orientalis. The sequence continues at coordinate 10,616 of JAOXJP010101590.1, read as the reverse complement.
GTCACTTAGAGAGATAGCGTTTTAGTAGTTTCTTGAAGGCTGGTGGAATTAGGTTTCCAGACATCCTTTGATGCTCGAGTTTGTGAAATGATATTTTGAAGGTAGGGAAGAAACTAAGAAAATGAGCTTGACCTTGCTACATTCTGAGTTCGGGAGAGTTTCTAAGGGCATTCTGTGTACCAGATAAGGACGGAAAGTGCTTTGTCTTGACTTGAGCAGAAATGATGGTTAAGAATACAAAGTTCCTATAATCCAGTGAAAATTTGATACTTTGTAGGTCCTGGCATTAGTGAGAAATGGCCACTGACAGACTGACTTTTTGAGTTTAAGTGAACTCTTGAGAGTCGGTTGAGTACTTGATTTTTGGCCCTAATCTGTTGCTCTTTTTTTGACTAATTGAGGGAATCTGAGCAGATAAGCCTTGCAAAAGCTCGCGTTCCTTAGACGGTTTTTTAAAAGCCTTGTGATTCTGAAGAGATGAACACCGACTAATTCTGATTTGGACCTCTAGGGAACATGCTAACTCTATATGAGTGAAATGTAGTCAAAACAACATTTTGATCCCTTGGGGAAGTTTTGAGATTTCATAATGGTTCAAGATTTCGAACTTCTTTTCTCAAACATAAAAGAGTTGAAGCTAAGGTTGGGACTAAGAAAAGGTGATCGACCTTTTTGGATTTAGAGATTAGATAAATCTTTGCGAGCTTTTTCATGGGTTACTTTCTTGGTCAAGGTTATCATAAGTTGAGAAATTGGTTGTTGTTAATCTCAAAGAATACCTGTTCTGTGATGAGTTTCTCAAAATCGGGAGAAACATGGATGTATAGGCTTTGACATTACACCACTTAGGTAATGAGGGAAGCTTCGGGGATCCTTTAAGGGTCCAATGGTAAATTCTTAAAGGCAAAAGGGTAAAATGATGATTTTATGCCTACAGAATTGAAAAATATGAAAATGAGAATTCTTTGCCTGTGATGCTTCATGACAAGAAGACTTATATAGGTAGAAGAAATTCAGTGATCTGAGTGACATATAGTGAGTTTTGGGCTTTTGAAGGAAAAAGGGTAAAATGGTAATTTTTTTGCCCGTGATGCTTCGTTAAGGGAAGCTTATGGAGGCTAGAAGAATTGTTGATGACATGGATGGAGTTCTTGGATGTGGACCCTCAAAGTTCTATTGATACTTTTTGGGGAATTAGGATTTAACATAAAATAGTGTATTTGGGCTGTAATGAGGTACTTAGACTAATTTATTTGCTATTGAAATATCCGGAAAGACTTCTCAGGAAATGCCTAACCTCCTAAAGTCTAAAGCTGTTCTCTTAAACCAATGGTGTTTAAGGTCTGGATGCCTAAGTACTGCTTAGATACTCTTCATTCTATCAGATGACCTGAGTCAGAATTTGGGTGCTGACACCTAGGCTTAATTCGTTAAAAGCTCAGCTCTCATATTTGTATATAATATATCTAGGACAAATGATTTGTTGCAATATATTATTATTTTTTTTTTTTTTTTATTATGAAAAAACCCCCCCCCCAAAAAAAAAAAAAAAAAAAAAAACAAAAGACAAAACCCCATGTTATAGGTAAAAAAAAATAAAACCATGTTGGAAAACAAAAAATCCATGCCTTTTGTTCATGCTGCAAAATGTTACAAAAAAATTTGCTACTCAAATCTTTGTCCTGTATATAAATGTTTGTCCATAAAATATATAGATCTTGTTTAATATATTATATATTTTAATCTAATACCAAAAAATATTATATAATTATTTTGTAGAGTACTTACGTACTTATTGAATAAATTATGATTAATGTCTCTCATTCAATCTATTTTATAGAAAGAAATGATTTGACATATACATTGGTTACATTGGTGTGACCAATGTGTAATGACACCATGGGTTGAAATGTGTAAAGTTCAAATCCTCAAACGCTGTGCTCAATTAAAAAGGTACTTGTACAAAAAGAGGAATCAAATTTAAAAATGATGTGGCACTTATACTAACCCTAAGTCAAGTACTTTTGCTTTTGCTGTTAAAAAAATTGTTTTTACTTGAGTTTGTGAACCGAACTTGGCCTTCAAGCTCATGACGGGCTTGAGCCTGCTCTTTTTGTGATGAGCTTGAATTGAGCTGGGTGAAACTCGGTTCATTCACACCCTCACATAGAACTGATCCATTCGTCTAGGATTTTAATAAATCAAGTGATTCCCGTTGACCCGCCCAAGTCAATACAAGTCAATCTTTCAGAGATAGAGAGAGAGAGAGAGAAAGAGAGAGAGAGATCCTTTAATCCTAACCTTAATTACTTTTTTTTGGTAATGAACCCCAGTTAATATGTAGGAACAAATTTTCAATGGAAACATCAAATTAAAATTCGAAATAAAACCCTAAAATGCTTGTACATACCTCTTTTTTTAGTTAAAACTGATTTTTAATACCTTAAACCCCAATTTCTACCATCTGAGGAGTTCATACAGCAAAGACATTTTATCAACAACAAAAGAAATCTATTGGCTTATTATCACCAAAAAAAAAATATATCTATTATCCACTAGTAAATCTAGGTTACAGCTAGATTGGTTAGGGTCATGCTATAACACTTAACTTTGGGCATAGGCCAAAATTTATAAGTGGGTTTTATCCATAACTCTTGTCTGTATTTAATTTAGGCCACAATTTTTTGTATCTTGTTGAGGTGAGGAGCTAACACTCTGTTTAGATTTTGAATCATCTCCAGTCTGAATGGACAGGTTCCACTTCATTACCAATCAGGACATGACACGTGGCCTGACAAGGGTCTTTGAGTTAATATACATGGTAGAATGAGGGTATTATAGTAAATACACAATAAATAAGTACCTGTGTATTTACTAATACACCCTTGGTCAGACATCGTGTCAAACCATGAGCAGAAACTGGAGTGATACCTCTCCATTCAGACTGGAAATGATGTGAACTCCTCTTTCTATATCTAGGGTCATTTCATGAGTTTCTTATCTTTTGATCATCATGGAACTCATTAATTTTGAGTAAAATTTATTAAAATTAAATTTAATAAAGTATATGGGATGTTAATTATAGTCTATAATTTATTTGTAAAAGAACATTTTAGTGTGTTGAGTCATTAAATTTTAGCTTAATTAGTAAACTAAGTCTTAATTTGGAGAGCTTTTAAAAGCCCTCCAAGACGATCAAAAGATAAGAAACTCATGAAATGACAATTAAGACTGCATCCTAAACTATGTTATTTAAAGGTTGGAAGAACCACATAAATGGAAAATATTAAAAGTAATGGTGGATAAAGATAAGAAGAGGGGTAAATAATAAAAGTAATGGAGAGTAAAGCAAAAAAAATAAAGGAATCGTGAAAGCAAAGGCTCACAGAGGAAAATTGCATTATCTCCTATACTTTAGCTTTGTACTTGATAATTCAAAAGTAAAAGTAACATCATCCTTTCGTACATGCCCATTATCTTTAACTAGCTTGGGTAAAAAAATCCAGGGCCGGGACTTATTTGGCTACTTTTCCACCAAAGATTGTCAACAAGAATATACCTTTGTTTCCATAAATAACTTAGGACATTAGCTACGTGGAACTCCCTTGGGGATTTGACAGACATTTTTCTCTTTTATTCTTTCTCAACCTCAACAAGGTACATCTTTTCTTTCCTTTAAAATTGGATTTTAAATCAATAAATGTTTCCAATTATATTCCTAGGACATTACTTCATTTCTCCAACTTCCCAAGCAATCAAACAGAGCTTTAAAAAGCTAGTTGATTGTATCCCATTCTTCGGAGGTCTTTCACAAAGAAAAGATGCTTAGTAAAGGTATTACCTAGTCCAAAGATAAGATGGGCTTTTCTTCAATGAGAGAGAGAGAGAGAGAGAGAGAGAGAGATGGGTAGCAATTAGCATTGGATGGCTTTATCATCTACAACAATAGAAAAAGTAACAAAGAAATAAATTAGGAATAAGATTAGTAGCAGATTAATCAAAGATTATTACCTTAATTTTCTTCAATATACATTAATTTCAAGTCTTATTCATGGTATCAAAACCAATTGATCAAAGTTAACTAATCTTCTTTTTTGATTCTCCACTTTCTAGCTATTGTTAGCAGTTGATTTTAACATATCTTCTGTAGCTTCTTGCCCACACAAATTTCATATCATAAATAAACACAAAAAGTGAGGGTAAATTACAAATTTGATATCATGAATACAACTTTGATTGGTTACACCCTTTGCATGAGTTTAATCTTCTGAATGATAATCAATACTAAAGATATGGGCCTGATGGAGTTTTTGTTTTTCATATATATATTGGCATAGCTTTCCTTCACTTCAAGATTCATGTTGCGATTAAAGTCTTAAAGAAAGCAACTACCAAAACACAGCTTCAATCATAAATGATTAGTTTGATCCTTTTTATTTTCCAGCAATAGTGTGATTTCTAACCAGACTGAACCACGTTAAATTTTATGTTGTGTACATACATGATTGTTCTTTGCCGCTTGCTATATTTCTCATTTTATTTCACACTACCTGGAAACTTGATTCCAATCCGTTTTGTTCCGTTGTGCGTCACAACAGAACCTTTTATCTCAAAGCAATGTGAGTGTATTGAGATAAATTTTTAATCATAGAGGAAAAATGTTTTTGATTAAGGATCATGATGTGCTTATCCAAGGCCTACCACCCGAGGTCTACCACCAAGGCCTTAATTAATATTGTTAAACAAACAACTGTTCTAATTTTTATCATCTTTATTTTTGGAATAGCTCTAACCAAGATTGTACGCAACAACTACATATCCCATCTCCCATATCCCGAAAATCTTCAACAAATCAGCCCATGCAATAGAAACTTTAACAGCAAGAGAACCTTTCACGCAAAGATGGAATGTCACAAGTTTACTTCAAAGAATGTCTACCATTCTTGCCATAGATCTTGTTTCAATGAGAAATTTTCAGTTGAATGAAAATGAGCTCACGTTATATATATATATATATATATATATATATACACCCTGAAAGACTGCATGAGTTGTTAGAGAAACCTCTCTATGGATACCCGATAATGATTGTCTGTGTTGACACAGACCTTTCTGAGCATGCATTGATTGACACATGATGGGTTTTCAAATTTGGTGTCTCTTTCTGTATAACTACTTTTTCATCTGAACACTTTTTTGGACTTTATTAACCCCCAAACACAATACATGTCATCTTATCATTCACCATACAATCTACCGACACTTTTCATCACAGAACATTTTCTTCCATTTTGGAGTCAAAACAAAACAAAAGCTTCTGTGATGAAAAAATGTCTCTGTGACCAACTGTAAGTTGACACAAGGAGTGTTTGGGTTAAAAAGTAAAAAAAAAAGTGCTCCATTGAAAAATAGGTGCCCAAAAGAGACATCAAATTCAAAAAAACACATCATGTGTCAATCTGTGGCACCACTATAGAGGTTTAATAAGTAAGTCTCTTGAGCTACTCTACTCCTTTCTCTTTCTCAAATTAAGCATCCTCTGGGTAAGCAATAAGTAAGTCTCTTGAGCTATTTATTGTGCTCCTTACTTTCTCTTTCTCAAATGAAGCATCCTCTGGGTAAGCAATAAGTCTCTTGAGCAATAAGTAAGCATCCTCTCGGTAAGCTCTTTTTGCAGATTGACTTGGGATCTGTTCCTGCTTCAGTTCATGACTGTAAGTTTAGTTTCTACTGATGTATGTATGGTTATGATTCTCAATATTGGCTTCTTTTTACTTGCCAATCCATCCTGAGAGGGAGAGTTAGCTTCATGGGAATTGGAATTCGTTTTCTATTTTTATGTTAAGTTGTTCTTAAAGTTTGATTTAGAGGTTTTTCTTGTCGTTTTGGTTAGTGGGTATTACTTGGCTGGTTCATTTTTTCTAAAGTTCTCCGGTCTTTTCATCAAGGCTTGACAATGAGACATTAATCTTTTAAACTCGATATCTAAATATGATGGATTCCTTGAAAATATAAATCCGTTAGTGTTGCCTTTCTTACTCAGGGGACCAAATGAACTCCAACGTCTGCAAAACTTTATTATTTAAAGGGCTTAAGATTTCTTCTTTCCTACTCAAGAAGTCACAATTCATTTAAACTTTGGTGGCCTTCTCAAAATTTGTAAATTACATTTTGTTAGTTCAGGGAAAAACAGCCAAAATAACAACAATCCTTGATACTCTTGCCACATGGTAAGGAAAAAATTACAAGCCTTTGGTTCATATTTGACCGAGTTCCAGTGGTTTTCTCTTCTTTTTGTTTTTTCCCCTTAGAATTTTCCTCTTATAATCAAATTCTAGGTGAACCAAAATAATAATTTTTTAGTGTTTCATTAAGTTGTTGTTAACATTGGTTTGAATGATTGGTAACATGATTAATTTAGGTATGGTTTCCTTGGTCTCTGAAGATTTTATTTATTGGATAATTACCGATTTTAATAAAGAAGAAAGAAAAATTAAATACAATAACAGAAAGGACACCCCTTACAAACAAGACTCCGGAATCTTGGCACCCCTGTGGAGATTGCTAGCTACAATGTTGGTCCTGTTACATATATATATATATTATTTATTTATTTATTTATTCTTTTCAAATAAATTATGGGTTTTTATTTGGCAGAAAATTATAGTTTTATTTAAATGTTTTAAAATTTCATCACTTTGAAAGAAGATCCTCAATTCAGGGTTTTCAAAAAGGACTCATTCGAGAGGAACAATTGTCTTGTTTTCTGCTGTTATGGTTTTGAATCAGGATCTTTTTAACTGTTTGAGTGGGTTCTTTGATTTTGATTAGCTTCTATACTCTTTACCTTCTTTGGTGGAAGTAATGCGTTAGAGATATATATTTTGTTCATAGTATCCTCCATGCTAGAAGGTTTCCTATTTCATCTTCAAGTTCGATTAAAACTTTGATTTTGTATACCTAGTTTAGAATATAGGTTTTCTCCAGCTGCTCCTCTCGATCCTCAATGATAGTGCAACTTCACCTGAAATGTAAGACCTCCGAACGGGTGCATGTCCAAAAAGGGATTAAGAAAAGGAAGAAAATGTTGTGTCATGACAAAGTGTGTAGTGTTCATGGTGAATTATAAGATGACACCTGATGTGTTTGGGGTTCAAAAAAGTGTTTAGGTGTTAAAAAGAGACACCAAATTCAAAAACACATTACATGTCAATCAATGGCACGCCGACATAGGCCTGTGTCAACACAGACAATCATTCTCCATTAAAAAACAAAAAAGAGACACTTATAAGTCCTTCCGTTGTGGTAAATAAAACCAACTTTAATCACTAACCAAGCTTCGAACCTTTGTCCATTTTATTTCGAAATAAATTTTAATAGCCAAACAGGACTAGTGATGTGATTCTTGGAATTTCTTATGTTCATCTAAGGATGAGAGAAACAGATTTGTGGTACTGGGATTTGGTCTCTAGAGCCTCACATGGTTCCCTATCACCTATCCCTGATAATGAATATTATATGTTTGTTTGGGTGAACGAGTGGCAAGGGTATATCTGACAAAGTGGTTTGAAATATGTCTAAATCAAGACTCTTCGGTAGGCTTAGCTTGAAGTGTCATAAGTTGGGACCTTTCAGTAGTTTTGGGATTGATACATTTGTGGGTTAGGAGCCAAGTGTTCCATGTCTAAACCCTCAGCTTCTTAATGACAGAAATGGTTTGTGAGTTGTTGAACCCTCTAGGGCCAGGCCTCCGACAACTGTTCTTGTAAAAAGGGCTGGGTTTTTTATATCAAAGGTTATTCAGTTATCTTTTAAACATGACCATGATTTTGCAAATTTGAGGTGATATGGGAGTGTTATGACCAAATTACTTGAAGGTATCAATATGTGATGGGAATAATTTTTTCTAGGTAATAAAAATAGTTGGGCTGTGGGGCCCAAGAGATTGTGTTCTCTCATACGTATGGAGAAATATATTCTCTCACATACGAGTGAAGAGAAAGGAGGGTCGTAGGTGGGTATTTCTTAGGAAGCAAGTTTATGCTTTTAGTAATTTTAACAGGTACTAAAAAGTTGAATGTTGTTGTAATCTATTTAAAGGGGAACCCTACCCTACACAAAAGGAGTGAATACAGAAGTTGGTTTTTGATAATTAAGCTTTGGTTTGCCTAGGGTTTCGAACTGACGTTGGACTGTGAATCCCCTATGGTAGTTTACTACAGTTTCTTATTCTCATATTCTTTTTCTGTTTTTATCACTTAATCAAGTGAGCATCCAACAACTCTGCTTCACTTTGGATCAATCATAGGGCTCTACTACTCATATCAATCCATTAAATAACTGGAGATATGTGATGTTCAGTTTTAATTTCTTTAATTTTCTCCATCCTAAGTTTCTGTATTTTGGTTTATTGTCTTGCTGAATTCCATCCAAGTATTTGGCTTATTGCCACACTACTGCTTTGTTGTATTTGTCTAGGACAAACCTAAGTATTGGATGTTTTATATACTTTTATTGTTCTGATTGCTATGAAATTTTAGAGTTCTTCATTTGTTACCCTACTAAACTTCAAAGTTGCACCTTAATTTGGGATGTCTAACTGTATTTTTTGTATTTCCCAAAGTTCTATTCAGAAGCCAAATTATGGGTTTGCCTTTATTTCATCTAATCAATCTATCATTTAAGTGTTAATTTTCTGTTTGTTCGGATCTTGTTTAAATTCCTCTCGAACCCATAACCTGTAAGACATTTGAGGCCCTAGGCCACCCTACATCACTATGTCATGGACGAATGATAAATGAGTAGATGTATAAGCCCCCAATGACCCCTACATAACCCATAAATTTTGCATCTAGTATTTGTGTACTAGGGGTTCTATGATCATAAGGGCCCAATAGTGAGTCACCCTGAGTAAGTGCCTGACATAAATGTGCGCAAAAATACTGTTGTTTTATAATAATAGCATGGAGTGTTTGGCAGCGAGGCTTTTCTAGGTCAAGGGGCGGCCACATCAGTGTCAGAAGTGATTTACACTCACCCCCAACAAGTGAAAATCACTTTCGGCTCTGATGTTTCCGCCCGTTTGACCCTCGGCGGAGGTTAGAGGATGTTAGGGGTCGGCGTATAAAATCCAAGCCAAGTGTTTGGGGGTGGTAGTTGAAATAATTAGATATGCAAGCATCTCACACGGATGATTATTGCATGAGGCCCTTGAAGAGATATGTGTGAAATAGTACTTTTAGGAAAAAGTAGATGTTTCATGGTAGCCTCCTTTCGTGAGTGTGGGGTGTTTGTTGGAAGTTTTTGGTGAGGAATAGATATTTGAGGGTTGCTTGCCAAATGATTATGATGCTTGTGCTCTTCTGCCAAGTAGTTTTGGAAGTCAATTAGGAGCTTGAGGGACATCGAAAGAGGGTATTATCCTTGACATAGTCGCCTAAAGTGATGAAGTATAGCATATTAGGTCACCAGTGATTTTCAAGTGTCTTACCTTGGTCGCAAAAGAGAAAAAAGACCTTGACTGCAAAGGAACCTTTATTCTCTTATGATGAGTGCTTCAGTAGCCATGAAAGGACAACTTCACACTTAGATTTTTTGGGCTGTCATCTAAGTGCATAAAACATTATAAATGTAGCATTTCATGCTCACAGAAAGTGTCAAGTTTATTTGGATACCCTGTTTGCCCATCACAGGAGGAACTTTGAGACTATGACTTTGGAGGCAGTCTACAGTCTTGAAGAATGCGATTGAGGATGACAGCCCTTTCTGGCCTTACCCTGTCATTTTAGAGCTTTCAATTTGCCTCATATCAGTTCTCAATGGTGTAGTCATTTAGGATGTTATTATGTGAGGGTTTACTTTGTGTATGAGACCAAGATGTGTGAAACCTCAGTTTGAGCATTCTACTTATATTAATGGCTAATAAATTATGCATTATTATTTATAAATATTGGTTTGCATTAACTTAAATCACCCTAATTGCGGGGTCTTTGATGCAAAACCCAATGCAATTTATATGTGAAACACTAGCAATTGGTCTCTAATAATATATAAATTGTCTCAATAAACAATTTAGAAAATTCTGTCTAATGGTAGTTTCGTAATTTTTTCGAAAAGTGGAAAATTACCAAAATACTTTTTTGATGAGTCAGAAATTTTTGGACTTTTAGGAATCTTCCGGGTAGACTATAGGGATGCTATCCTTCAAATGTCACATAATTCGGATACCTTTAGCTATATGAACTAGAAAATATTTATTTAAACAAGATGCTTTAATGTAGAACTTTAATGGAAAAATTAGCAAAGTATGAGAATTTTGATGATCCTTTGATTTAAATAAATGTAAATATGCAATAGTTTAGATAAACAACAACCCCACACCGAAATTTAGATGAAATCAAAGCCAAATAATAGCCCCTACAACATTAAAACCTACTCTGTCTACATACATGTATTGTAACAGAATTCTTAAAGCAACTAATAATTAAAGTGCTCACTAAGAAACATACAACAAATATTTAAAAAAGTTGTGCTTACCTTTTGTAGATGTCCCAAATATCTCTTAAGATTTGTAGAGACCTCACCCAAATCAAAGCCCCAAAGTATATAAATTTTGC
>JAOXJP010101579.1:0-14379 GCA_025762735.1 Platanus orientalis | reverse complement strand
CCTATCATGCTTATTGAGTTAAACTAAATCTTGGTCTAAACTCGTGTGTGGATGTGCAAGTAGGAACCTTGCTTATCCTTTATCATTATGTTTACTAATTTTATGCCTAACTTCTTATGCATACACCCACTAGTCCATATGCATGCTGCGTCACCCTCCCTCTCTCTCTACTTGGTAATGACCTCTCTCTCTCTCTCCCTGACCACCCTCCCTTTCTCTCTCTCCCTTTCTCTCTACCTGGTAACGACCTCTCACTCTCTTTGATTCCCCTCCCTCTCTTGCTATCTCTCTCTAATTGCCCTAGGGATACTCTAGCGGTAACTTCTGATAAGAGATGGTTTGTCGACCTCGGAACCTAAGTTTTGGTATCTAAGCTTTAAATTTACATTGAAGACAAATGGATTTGATTTCTTTTTCACACAAAGCTATGCCTTTGCATTAGTCTTTTCTTCATATTTTTCTTCTCCCTTTTCCTTCTCTCTCCACATCAAACCATCACCAGCCACTAGACCCACTTACCCCATAAGTCTTCTCACTTCGTGACAATTTCTGCCTCTCTAAATAGCAAAGTCAAGGTCTTTGGGATATAGAAACAAAAAAAATCGAACATTAGTTTCTTTCATTCTCAAAATGATAACTCTAAAGATTACCATTGCAAATTGTTCACTATTTTGATTTGAGGAATAAAGAATCACCTTTACATGTTTGTAGGGTAGTTTAGGAAGGGAAATTCTGTAATTTCTTGTTGCATTTGTCATTAATGAAAATTTAAACTATTGATTAAGAAGATGATGTTATAGATAAGCCCTTCTAATTATAGTATTGACCAACATGTTTATAACCTTTAAGTAGAACTATGGATCTTTCTCTCTATCTCTCATTGACTTCGTTTGGGAAGTAGTATTCTTGAAAGTGTAGATGGAATAACATGTCACCATGAGGTCTCATCATGCTCAAGGGGGCCCACCATGGGTGGACCCAAGGATCAACGATGTTAGAAGATTCAAAGGAGAGAAGAATAGGTTGACAAAGACCAGAGATGCCCCCCAAACATGGCTCATATATGGAAGCTTTGATGTAGAATATGAAGTGGTCCAAGCTCTCGAAGCCGAGAGGACAGATAAAAATGAGGTGCCATTGTTATCTTTCAATAAAGAAGAAGTTTCAAACAGATAAGGAGTTCTTGAATCTTGTCTTGTTTGGAGAGTGGTTGGTGACCATCCTAGCTCAAGCGTTGTGCTTGTGGGGGTAAACGTGTGTGGAAGATTGACGGGGAGCTCTAGGTTAGAAGACTTCTGAAGGACTTGTTTCTCTTTTCGTTCCCATCCATAGCAATGGCAAACAAGGTTCTATTGGAGGGGAAGGAGTGATCGGATGATTATTTACTCTTGGACGTATGGCATTTGATAGTGGGGTGCTCTCGGAGCAGGCCAGAGAGAAAATGTGGTTGGGTTTGGACCTTTGGAATCCCGATTCATCTCTGGAGCTAAGCTACATTTCAAAGCATTGGAGAAGCGTGTGAGGGATGGGAAGTGACAACTACCCCCAACTCAACGTCGTTGGAGTGGGCCAAGATTATGGTTTCATGCTCAGAAAAGGCTCTTGTAGTGGTGTGGCTTTCAGATGATATGTTAAGTTATCAAGTAGTATTGTGGAAGGATGAGCTTTCAAGTTTGCTTCCGCTACGGAGCCAATTCCATTGGAATGGTCGGAAGCAAGGGTAGAAAGGAAGGTGTAAGTCGCCGGAGCCAGCTACAAAGGTGATTGGAGGGAGAGGGGGAGATAGAAGGAGGGAAATTTTGAAAACAAATTGTACAACATTGAACTACAATATCATGTTGATAAGAAGTCAATTAGAAGAGCAAGGGAAAGGTGGGGTAGGTGTACGACACGTCAACGGAAGGAAAAGGAATCCGAGAGGGTAAGGTATGCAAGTATTGCCTCTAGGAGAGGATGAAGACAATACGAATGGTCGGGAATTGCACGTGCAAGGAAGGGGAGCTAACCGGTTGAATTGGATTATTAACAATTCCACATCCAGATCATGGGTTGACTGAAGGGAGCAGGGTCGGTTCAGGCCTAGAAGTTGTGGGCCTTATTGGGCTATCTAGGAAGGTCCACTTGTGAGGGTTCGTTCCTTAATAGACAAACCAAGGCTCACTCGTTGGCCCATTGGAAAGGCCGATCTCTCATTTCAAAGCCCATGTATAAATCCAAGAGAAAAGGATTTAAAAGTTTCCAGTCCTCGAAGACACCTGATGAGTTTGAGGGATGGGTTTCCATTAAGGAAAGGCGGAAATCGATTCCAAGGAGGTAGGCTACAAAGGAGGAAAGGGGTGATCATAGTAGGAATGGGAAGGATTAAAGGTTGACTAGTATTGTGATTAGGGAAGGAAAAATACCAAATCAGAGAAGTTAGCTTCAAATGAAAGAGGGAAGGTCCTGATGATTCTTTAAGAAACTAGCGATGAGGAATCTAATAGAGGGGTAGTCTACTAGTCGGGATACGAGCCTAGGTGCTCAAAACCAAACTCGGAGAGATTGGCACTGAAAGTGATTGAGGTTGAGAAGACATCGGTTTAAGGTAAACATGTGGCATTCAATGGGAAGTTGATAGCAAAAGCGGGGGTAAAGAGAAGGGATGGTGACAATAGAAAATGGGGGGATATGTCCTTAGTAGACAACAAGGAAGGGAGAAACACCTCAGCGTTCATAGGCAGTGGTGGATGCGACGATGATGACGATACTACTTTGATGGGTTTGATACTAGGTCAAGCTGGGGAAGAGTTTATGGTGGCATCGGCAAAGCCTCAACCAATCCAGATGTTACCCCCTTTGTTGTCCTCCGATTGGGTTCTGAATAAGGTGAAAGAGTGCAAGAAGAGATTTGGGGTATCTTTCAAGGGGCTGGAATACAAAGTGGAGGAGCTTTTCAGGGAGATTAAGCGAAGGAGAAGTTGGAGCCCTAAATGTTCAAAGCATATCACAATGGAAAGAGATGGCCGTAGCTAGTCCAGGGAAGTGAAGAATTTGAAATCATTCATCAACTATGAAGGTTGATCTAGTGGGGGGTGGGGGAGGGGGATGTAGCAAGGAGGATAAGGGGTTGCCAATTAGTAGAGTTTTTCCATGAAGCTGAACATCGTTTCTTGGAATGTTAGGGAGTTGGGTAGGGAGCGGGAGCAGAAGAGGTGGAAAGTGAAGGACGTAGTAAGAGATTTCAAGGTGGACTTGTTAGTGTTAGTGAAGACGAAGCTTGCTAAAATCAACTATAGCACTCGTAGGGATCTGTGACGGAGAGGTTCATTTCAATTCGTTCACAAGCAAGTTGAGGGGGCTTGGGGAAGAGCATGAGGTATTCTCTCATTGCATGGAATTCGAAGGTGGTCGAGGTGGAGGATTACAGAATTAGTGAGTACTTTGTCTTTGTTATTGCAAAGAATAAGGTGGATGGTTTCAAGTGGGTATTTTCAACGGTGTATAGACCATGTAACCAAGGGAAATCCAAGAGTCTATGGGAGGAATTAAATGAAGTCTTATCAGAGTGGCATTTCCCTAGTTGCTTGGGCGGTGACTTCAATGCCGTGAGGTTCCCATCTGGAAGATCTAGTGCTTCCAGAGTTTTTGCCCAGGTGAACAGATTCAATAAGTTTGTAGAGGATCGCTATCTGGTAGACTTGCCTTTAAAAGGAGCAAATTACACTTGGTCTAACAACCAGGAAAGTCTAGTGGCTAGTAGAATTGATCGATTCTTGGTCTCTCCAAATTGGATTGAAGCATTTCCCTGTGTGGCACAAGAAGCTCTTCCAAATGTGGGGTCAGATCATTTACCTATATTGCTGAAAGTTGGTGATCACCTGCCCGGTCCCCACCCATTTCATTTCGAGCTGATGGGGTTTGAAGTTTTGGGTATGAAGGAGAGAATAAATGTCTGGTGGAATGAGTGTGCAGTCCAAGGATTAGCGAGCTTCTAATTCAAGCAGAAGCGAAGATACTTAAAACTCAAGTTTGTGAATTGGAAATCTTAGGAGTTTGGTGCAGTGGAGAAGAAAAAGAATGAATATATGTTCAAGGTGATGGATCTAGAGGTGAAGGCCCAAGCTGATCCTATGTCCGAAGTGGACCTCAGTCTATGGGATGAAGCATTGAGAATACAATAGACTTTTACGAATGGAGGAAATTTCATGGAGACAAAGATCATATATAAGCTGGTTGAAAGAAGGTGATAAAAATACCCGGTTCTTCCACAAGGTGGCCACCATGAGGAATAATGTTAACATTATTGAAAAACTCAAGGTGAATGGGGATTGGGAGTCCGATCAAGCTTGGATTAGAGATCACATAGAAAAGTACTTTGTGGGGTTGTTTTCTGAGTCTCATCTGGACTGACTAGAATTGGAAGGGATTGAGTTTGATGGCATATCGGAGGATTAGGCTAGCTAGCTGTGCCCCTTCACAGAAGAGGAAGTGAAGGCTACCTTCAATAGTTTAATAGATGATAAAGCTTTGGGCCCTGGCAGATTTCCCATTAAGTTCTTAAAAGTATGTTGGTATACAATTGGCAAAGATGTTTTGGCATCCTTGGAAGCATTTCACCTAAAGGAAGAATGGTGTAGGAGCCTCAGTGTAACCCTAATTACTCTTATTCATAAAAATCTTGGGGCTTTCGAGCTCAAGGATTTTTGCCCAATCTGCCTTGTGGGATGTTTATACAAAATTTTATCCAAGGTTCCAGCCCTTCACCTTAAGGCTGTTTTTTGGAGCATTATTTCAGAAAGTCAAAACACCTTTGTGTTAAATAGATAGATCACAGATTGCTCCCTTCTAGAAAATGAATGCATTGATGCAAGAATAAAAAAAAAAAGGAGAGAATGAGGTGGCTTGTAAAGTAGATTTGGAGAAAGCTTACGATCATCTTAGCTGGGCTTTTCTTGATCGGGCCCTCGGGAAGATGGGTTTTAACCAAAAGTGGCGAAATTGGATAAGTATATGTGTGTCGTCCACCTCCTCCATCCTTGTCAACGGTACACCGAAAGGGTTTTTTCGAGGCAACAGAGACATTTGATAGGGGAACCCCCTAGCTCCGTACCTCTTTCTCATCATGATGGAATTATTGAGTAGGCTGGTTTGAAAGGCTAGCGGAGTGGGTTTACTAGAAGGTTTTACTATAAGGCTAAGGGGCTCAAAGGTTTCTTTGATCTAATTCGCCGATGACTCACTATTTCTTTTGGGAGTTGAGTTGAGAATCATGGAGAACTTGCGGTGTATTCTTCTCATTTTCAAAGCCGCCTCGGGTCTAAGGGTATACCTAAACAAATCATCGATTTTACCAGTGGGTCCAGTTTCTAACATTGGGTTCTTGGCTTCTATTTTGGGATGCAAAGTGCAACCTTTTTTGTTTACCTATTTGAACCTTTCTCTTAGGTCCAAGGCACCCTCTAAGGTCACATGAAAACCAGTTATCGAGAGAATAGAAAAAAGGCTTACGGGTTGGAAAGGGAAGTACCTATTTAAGGGAGGCAAATTAACTTTCCAAAGGAGCGTGCTTTCGAGTATGCCTTTATACTACCTCTCCCTGTTTGCAGCCCTGGTGTCGGTGGTGAACAAAATCAAGAGGCTTCTAAGGGAATTCTTATTGAAAGATCCTCAGGGAGGAAAGAAGATTAATTGGGTCAATTGGCAGGTCATTTCTAGAACTAGAGACCAAGGAGGTTTGGGTATCAGGTTAATCTACACTATGAATGCTGCTCTTCTTGGTAAATGGCTATGGAGATTTGGGGTTGATTGGGATTCATTATGGAGAAAGATCATCTCTTCTAAATATGGGGAGGAAGAGAACGGATGAGTAAGCAAAAAACCTCCAGGAGCAACGAGTTGCACAATATGGAAAGATAGCTATAAGGGAATGGACAATTTCCAAAGGAACATCAGATATAAGGTGAACAATGGTGGAAGAGTCGATGATCCATGGTGCTTTGGCACTCCCCTTAGTAGACTGTTCCTTGATTTCTACAGCTTAGCAAAGTGCAAGATGGGATTGGTTAGGGATCATGTCATTCAATCACTTGCCTTTTGCTCTTGGAACATCCAACCCAGAAGAAACCTCAATGATTAGGAAGTGGATGACATGGCAAGATTGATTGACATTCTCAACTCATATAGTCTCGGCAGATGGAGTTGGAGGACGAGAGGGTTTAGCTTTCAGACGAAGTTAAGGCATTCTGTAGTAGGGGATTGCCCAATTTCCAAATAGATCCATCTGGAGACATCAAATTCCCTCTAAGATCTCGTTATTTCTCTAGTCGCTTTGGTGGGATACGACTCTTACCTTAGATAATCTCATCTTTAGAGGCATGCCAACCACCCGTAATAGGTGCATCATGTGTTACGAGGATGCCAACTCTTCTAGCCACCTCTTTCTCCATTGTAAAGTAGTTGCATCTCTATGGGGATATATGCTTTCTGGATTGAGCTTGTCGTGTGTTACTCCTGGTTCGGTAAAGCTTCTACTAGAGTGTTGGTATGGTCAATCCTTCTCTAGGTTGAGCCACAAAGATAAGGAGGTTTGTGGTCTTATCTCATCTGTGGTTTGTTGGTGCGTTTGGGAATTGCACAACCGGAGAATTTTTGAAGATAAGTCGTATCCTTTCCTGAAGCTGGTGGAGGCAGTCCTATCCAAATTATTTGGTTGGTTATCTTTCTCAGGTGACGGTTTGGGGATCCCATTTAGGAGTTGGATTTTTTACTGGGAGTCTTTGTTATTTTGAGTTGTCTTAGTGCTGACTTTTGTTCAGTTTTACCCTGGCTTGTCTATTTGAGAGCTAGCATCACTCATGCTTCTCTCATTTTGCCTGTAGCCTTTCTTCTTTTCTAATAAATTATCTTATCTTTCAAAAAAAAAAAAAAAACCTTTAAGTAGACCACCTTCAATCAAATTGGCCCTTAGGTGAATTTGAATTAACTATCGATCACAATGTAAAAGCTTTGAGGTGAAAAAGAGGGTGCTCTCAGTGTCCAGTTAATTTTAAATTTTTTTTAGTTGTAAGCAAGGAATATGAGCTTACAATCAAACCATTCCTTAGGATCCCATACAAGGTTTTCATTTTTATGAAAAATTTTACATTTTATTCATCTAAGGTAAAAGAAATGGGATGATAATTAAAGTAAATTCATATTCCGTATTTAAAGAGCCTAGTCATCTCTTTTTTTACATTTAATAAGAGGCTTATTGTTTTTTTTTTAATTGTAATGTAGTAATTAATTTTTACTTTTTTTGTAAAAATTGGTTTTCCAATAGCAACTATGTAAAGTTATCCAAACAACTCAAAATAGTTTTTGCTATTTTACAACTATTTTAGAACCAATAAACCAAATAGTATAGTTCAACTTAAAGCTTTCACACCACATCCGCAACCGCAACTGCAACTGCAATTGCAACAGCTTTTGCATAGCACATCCAAACATTCTGTTTGAGGGATGTATTGTTGGCTGGCGGGACTTTTCTTTCCCACTCTATGTATGCATGTGGAACCCACCCAATGTTGAAGCGATTAAGTTCAACAGATGCTCAATTGGTGATCCTTCTTCTTTTGGTGTGGGAGGTGTGTTTCATGATGAGAATAGACTTTTTCAGGCTTGTTTGGGTTCTTCCAGTGAGGTGCAATAAGGTGGGTATTCTTGCTTTTCTATTTAAGTTGATTTTTGCAAAAGACTTAAAGTCGCATATCAGGTATTGTATTACAGTTATAAGAAGAAAAAAAAAGAAAGTATTGTATAAGGGGATGGTACTTCCCAGCAAAAACAATGAGTGACTAGGAAGCTATCTTACATCATGATGTAAAACAAATTGCAGAGCAATTCCTAGAACGCCAAGATAGGAAGTCAAACCAAGCCAGAAGGTCTATGAAATGGTAAAACTTCAAACAACCATAATTTTTATCCTAATAATGTTTCAAGACCGATTCTTGACAAGTACTACAATGTGGAAAATTGACGTGAGTCCATTGGGACGTTGAATCGAGTCAAAATGTAGTTTTTCAAAAAACTTTCTACTTAGTGTACTTTTTTTTTGTTTGAATCTAGGTTTGTTTTAGGTGGTCATGTCTAAGTAAATTAAGGCTAATGGTGGGTTTAAATGGACATGGAATTCTTTTACTATTTTTTGGTAATTTTACTATTTCGGGTAAATTAAATATGACGTAGTAATGTAACAAAGGCATTATTAAATTGGAATATGAGTTTGTAGTTGGTTTTTCTACTTTTTCCTTGTGAATTCAGGGTTCTTGCTCTTGATTAGAAGGCAATGATTTTCTCTATTCTTTTTCATGCTTACAGCTATGCTTGTTGGTATGAGAGCGAGGTTTTTCTTATTTCAATGGCCAATGATAGATTGAATAGCTACAACTATGCCAACTATGATCATTCGGGATTAGAATTGAATAGCTACCACTCTCTCGAATGCGCTCATGGAAACTAATCCCTAAGGATGGCAACTTTCAAGGCATTCCAACATGGCAACTAGTAGTAAATGCAAGAGATGCAATTGACGATCACATGGTTGGTAGAAACCATGGAGTAAGTGCGGGTATAATGACATACCTCAAATTGTCGAAGAGGCTCACAGTTGTCTTGTTCATTGTTATGCACCGGTGCACCTGCATAGATCACAAGCTCATGTGGATGAGTCCAACGTTGAAGAACTTTATGAGATCATTCGTGGATGACTAAGAGGCTCTAGACGTGATCAGGATCTTAGGGACTACAGGATCAAGGAGGATCTCTTAAACTTCAATGGCCAACTCCATGTTGAGGGTTTTTGCAATTGACTTCTTTAAGTTGAGAGATTCTTTGTGTATATGGAGATCTTATAGGAGAAGAAAATCAGTGGGGCATTGGCCTGGTTAGAGTGGCTTATAGACCTGTTAGGGTAAAGCACCCTTTCGAATATGATGAGAGATGAAGTAGTTGATGCATGAGAGGAGTTTGCCACTTGATTAGGACCATGTGATAACCCTCCTTCAATAACTTTAAACTTGATTTCTTCCCAAATTATTATCATGGCTTATAACAGCCTAACTTCTGGATCATTGAATCCTCTTGTTTGTCTTTGATCCTAAAACTCCACTGACCATATTTTTTATTGAATGGCTTTGATATGACTTGTAGGAACCCAAACCCCAAAATTTACCCGCAAATATTAACCCAAAAATCTATAGGGCCGATTCCAATTGAAAAGACCCAAAAAAGGAAAAATATGACCATGCATTAAAATCAATTGGGACTCTTTTCAAAATGAAATAAACTTTGTTTCTTAACTAACTCTCAACCCCAAATTACGTACTATACATTTAACTCCGTCTTATATATAAAAACTAAAACCAAGAATCCTATTTAATAACTAACTCTTGACTTTGACAAAAATTAAAATAACAAACTCTAACAACCTTTATAAATTGTAAACACATTTAAATTAAAATTAATAAACCATGACAAACCCAAACTAATTAATTAACTTAATTATCTCATGGAAGATGAAAATGACAATGCATATGTCGATGTAGAAGTAAAAGAAGCCAAAGAGTTTGAAATTTAGAAGAATATTTAAATCTCAATATGGTTGAAGTAAGCTTATCCTATTCATCTATATTAGACTCAATTGATTTTAATTCTAGTATTTCACATGGTTTGGTGAATGAAAATTGTAATTGGACAAAATTAATCACATATATGTGGATGATATAGTGTGCATGTCAAGACACTAAGGAGATTCACAAGTCAACAATTCCAAACAATTCTACACCATAAACTAAATTCCTACTCCCTCAAATACCTTGAGAGAATTAGGAAAAGAGATTAAATGATGACTTATACCTACCAAGATTTGAACCTCATAAAAGAATGAAAATATAAGAACTAGAATGCAAATATTAATCACTACCAATTAAGTAGGAAACTAATTAACAAGTAATGATATAAGGACCTACTCAAAAGTATGCAAGGTAAGCTATTTTATGTGGGGTGAGGTGGCTGGACAGCAGACCATATAAGATGTAAAAATTGGTCATTCGTATGGTATAGAAGGCTGGTCAGCAAACAAGAAGTCAAACAGTGGTCTAAATGGAGATATGATCAACCATATAGATATGCTAGACAAGAGGCAGCAGTAAGAATCAAGTAAAGTAGGAACGAGATAGCTTGGATAATGCTAATGAGGGTATGTGCGATGCGAAACCTCCATGGAACAGCCCTTGATATAAACAGCCAATAGGGTATATGATCATTGTCTTTGAGAAACTTCTTGAAGCACTTATGTGCAAAACCTGAACAACAACTATCCTTTAGATGACAAAGATTATACTTGGTGTTTCCACTGTCCACCAGCTGTATTCATATGATAGAACCTGTTCCGAATCCATTTCTGTATGAAACTAGGCAGCAACAATCAGTAATGTAGCCATCCTGTGAAAAGCTGGTCAGCAACAATCAGTAACATAACCAGCCTGTGTAAAGCTGGACGGTAGCAATCAGTGATGATAACACGTTTGTAAACTTGGCCAGCAGTAGTAAATGAATGAGCAACCCACCCCTCTCCAAAGTGAATCTCTTGTTCATCGGCAAGTATAGAACCAAAAGCCCCAAGTAAACCTCACTATGGTAATTCTTCAAACACTTGAGGTGCACACACAGGGCAGCATCAAGTAATAAAACAACCTTAGAAACTTCTTTACTCAGTCCACCAGCAATATTATAAAAAGAGTATTCCAACATAGGTCCTTGAGAATCAACAAAGTAGAATTAAGAAAATCTTGAAGTAGTCCTCTTAGATATTTAGCCAAACACTTAGTAGGCACACTGTTGCAATCAATAGTAAACGTAGTTATAATTATCCCAGACAACCAGAAAGTTACCTCATGTAAGTTTAATTGAGACAACATGTCTTGAAGTAACAATCTGAACACTCGGTCTGTAGTTGATTCCAAAAGCAAATCTATAATCCACCAGAATACAAACCCAGAATTTGAACTGGTCACAGTTATTATAAGTATGGGTTCTGAATTTTCTCAACCCAAAACACATTGGTATGAGTTCCTAGGGTATTCGCATGGTATAACACATGGTTGGGTGTTGAAAATTGAAAGAAATTCCAATAAAAGGCTTGCTGGAAATTCCTGTGCAGCAATCTGTGAGATTTTTTTTTTTTTTTTTTAAGGAATACCAGGTTTTCTGGGTTTTAGCTTCAGCCGAGTGGCATGGTTTTGGGGAGTGTTGGATGTGGAACAAAGTGATGGGATGGTATGGGTGAGTGGTCGGATGGTGCAGAAATTAATGGGGTGAAGAGAAGGTTTATAGAAGCTTATAAGAGAGTATGGAGATGGATTTCGCTGGTTGGAGGCAAAGGGATTCAAGAAGAACCAGAAAAAATACGAATGGAGAAGAAGAAGATGATGATGGATAGAGAGAAATCAAGAGAAAAGATTAATACCTTGAGGAGAATCACCACCCCTCCCTATGCTTTCTGCGGAAGACCCTTACTTAGAAGATTACTCTGCTGGGCTTGATCCTCTGATCAGAGGCCAGGTGTTACTTAGCAAGCTGCATTGGTTTTATTACAAAAGGTGATGATCTGAAGCTCCATTACTTGAGGGATCACTATCAAGACTTATCTGTGATAAGGTACACATTGCTTTACTCATCCATTCTGGGTTTATCCAGCATCTTTGGCCATACCTATATCATACTGTCCGAGCCTTATTTGGATTTACATATCCCTTGCTGTCTTAGCATTCCCTAACACCTACAATTTTCAGCCATAGACCCACATATGTTCTGCTGTACGAATACCCCAACTGACCAAACAACCTGTGATTGAAACCTTCTAAACACCTTAATTTGATTCCTATTGGCCTGTGTTCTGATCCATCTTAAACCTCCATAAACTTTAGAGATACCCTACTGTTTTATTCCCCTACAAATCTCAAGCAAGCCAACACATATGTCACTGTTCCAGTTATGTAATCTTCCTTACAACTACCCCAAACAGTACGTGTATTAGTCAGTCTCGAGACCATTAAAACCCCATTCTTGACCCTACTGTACCACACCTAGACAGAACCTGTTTGGTCTTAAGCCTTAGCCTACACTGCTGGTTCTACCTTATCCTCAGTCTCAAACACCCTGGTATTCCCTCCAAATTCTGAGCAATCATATCATATACCCTTGTTGTTAAGTCTAAGCCAGAGCACATCCATCTTTCTTTGTTGTGTGCTGACGGCAGTGTTGAAGTTTGGATTCAAAGAGGGATTTCAATAGTTATGTCAGTCCATTGATTGGGGTAGTCTTAGCTGAGCTGGTGTTGTTAATTGACTTGGGATTTAACTGAGGGACTTGATTTTCTTTTTACTATTATTGGAACTGCACACTGCTGTGTGAATATTTCAGCAAGCAAAGTGCTTGATAAAATTCGTTAGTGTGCTAAGTTGAAATTACATGTGTTGGTAGCATTGGGCTATAAGAAGACATTGATTCTAAGAGGCTACATCGAGTTTTGGGTATCCATTAAGTTCTGTTGTGTTGAGGTTCATGCTCTGGGCTGTTTTAGTTGATGAACATAAATTGCTCCAAAGACTGATTGATCAATACCTTGTTGGTGTACCACTTTCACAAATGTTCCATATGAGTTATTACCATTTTGTTTGTTGATATGGGTTATAAAGTTAAGTATCCTTTCACTTTCCTTCATGGAAAGCATATTGTGGTCATACTTAGTGACCAATATGAGGAAAATTACACTTCATATGACACGGCTGAGAGGCTTTCGACACATCTTAAGACGAGAAGATTTTGTTTTGATAAAGATAGATACTTTATAATTCAATTTGAGAGTAGGAAATACAATGATAGTGTGGAGTGCTTTTTGCGTGAAGATATTTTAAAGGACTATCAAGTGATCCTTGGAAAGAAGTGGTTGGTTGAGAGGAAGACTTCATTCAACAAGATATCTAATACTCTTCGGATTTGTGATTGAAGAGTATACTATCAGATTTCAGTTAGATATGTTGATACAGAACCACTTATTTTAGATCAGTCATATCAAAGCGAGCATAATGATATTATAAGAAGGACAAATAATTTTTCTTCAAGTGACTTATATGAGGAATGATGGAAGAGAATGCAGGACTCACTTGACAAGATCTAACTTTCTCTTCAGTAGATGAAATCAAAAGTGGTTGATTCTACACCATGGTTGTAATACATGATGATGAGCTACAAGTTGTGAGAGAAGTGTGATATGGAAGTACAAGAAACTGAAGCTAAGACTAGAGATAAAGATATTATTGTGGAAGACGAGTTTAAAGATGAAAGTGATGCTCTTGTTGTGCAAGATTCTGATCAGACTAGTGATAAGATGATTGATGTAACTAGTGATGATCAGTTTAATAAGTGAGTGAAGATTGAAGATGAGTACCATATTGCTACTCCAATGTGTGAGTAGTCATCAGATGATGTTGTAGCTCCAGTTCATAGCGACATTTAGACTCTCTTTGCAGACACTTTAGTCTAAGAGTGTATAGAGATTTCAGACATTGTTGCCCTAGTTTGTGACCATCCATTTGATGATGTTTCAGTTTAAGTTTCAAGTGAGATTCAAGACATCTTCACTATAATGCTAGTTCCTGACTTTGGGGTGACTCCTGAGCTTGTTGTGCCAGTTCATATTCAAGTGTATCTGTTATCGATTGCCTATCAAAAGAAAGTTATCTACTTTGAGATCATTCTCACATTAGACACTTGTAAGAGGATGGTTTTATATCATAATCTCATTATTGGAAGATATGGTTCGTGGTTGATCAGTGTGAGTTCTCCAAGTATGATTATTCTCTCTCTACAAAACTCGAGGTCGAGTTTTTTCTAACAAGGGGGTTTGATGCAGACATTAGGGGACACGTGGGGCCTACATGGGTCATAGTGGGGTCCACACATGAGGGGACAGATGGAGGAACAAATGGAGACACATGATGGAGTCTTTAAAGTTATTTTATTATTTTACTTAATAGTTTATGATTTATTAGAGTCTAGGACATGAGGGTCATTTTAATTATTATTTTTTGGTATTTATGTAATAAGGCATTATTGCCAATGGTATTTTAGTAATTTTAGAGACTTAACAAGTCAAAGTGGGCTCCTTTAAGAGTGCTGGATGAAATCCTCTAGAAAGACCTGATTTTGACACTCTTTGTTTTTAGAAAGTAAAGTTTTTAGTAGTTTTGACTTTAGGAAAGTCTTAGACAGCAAGTAAACTAGTAGTTTAGGAGTTTCTAAGTTGGTTTCTTGTTATTTTCATGAGTTTGTGAGTCTATATATGGGCTGCACGTTTTCTGT
>JAOXJP010101568.1:0-14379 GCA_025762735.1 Platanus orientalis | reverse complement strand
GAGAGAGAGAGAGAGAGAGAGAGAGAGAGAGAGAGAGAGAGAGAGAGAGGCAATGTTCAGAGGGTTTTGAATGGGGAAGAAGATGATTTAAGAGTTTTCATATTACATATTGTTTACTAATCGTCCTAATTCTTTAATAAAAAATTTCATAACACATGTCGAAATGAGGTTCAATCGAGAGGAAGTTCCTACAGATTCCTTAGTAGATAATCCATTCCCTAGATGATAACTTTACACACCAAAGTGTATATATGGAAACAAATGATGGTTATAATTTCCATAATATTATTTAAAAATCCTATAAATTTGTTCTTAATTGACATATGTTGATAAATTTTCATTATAGCTCTAGTTGAGATAGGAATATTATATAGTACTTCGATTCATCCAATATGTACAACCTATGACATCATTAGAGAAGAACTTGAAGAAGATGCAAACCAAGATTCAACAAATTCTTAGGTATCAATGGATGAAGCCTTCCAGGATAGTGTCCTACTAACAAGGATCACCTAAAAAATACTAGGTGAAAACAAGGCCCTACATCCTCACATCACCCAACTAAATGCTTCTCCTAAGCCCACGGTACCTAAAAAGTATGGAAATGTGTAATATGCCTCAATAAATGTTACAATTTTGAGGTTGCCAAAGCCAGGAGCTACTCTTACTTCAAAAGATGTAAAATCATAGGTACATTAGATCAGGCTACGATTAGGAAAGAACATGCCACCAAGATTAGTGTCAGTAAAACAACAAGCATAAAACATGAAGCGACCCGCGCTAGAAGTTGAACATGCTAAGGATATCAAGAATACGAAAGGATTAGTGCCTTTCAATGTGATGGCACACTTGAAGAAGATACCATCACCCTTGAGTATATATAACACTCTCAAGATATTAGAAGAATTGAGGCGTGTACTCATATATGCACTCTCTAATCCAAAAGAATTTACAATCATGGAGGAAGTCTCCAAAGCAACTAAACAGAATGCGACTCATGAAGGGATGTGCATGCCGGTAGTTACTTTCGACAATAGACTTGTATTCCAATGATCCTTTATATAACAAGTTGCTTTTCATAGCTAGAGAAATAAATGACATTTATGCCAACCAAGTTATGATAGATGGAGGTTCTGTAGTAAACATCTTACCAGAAAGGATGATGGAAGATCTAGGCATTAAGCCATCAAAGCTATGACCTAGAACTTTGATCATTCAAGGGTTCAATCAACATGAACAAAAGCCTTTGGGGGATAATCAAAATGAAAAGAAAGTTCATAATTATTGAAGATTAGACTACGTTTTTCACCATAAAAGAAGATACTTCATATAGTGCACATAGGAAGACCCTGGATACACAAGTACCATGTAGTACCATCCACTTTTCATCAGTGTATGAAGTATCCATGGAATGAATCCCAATGAACCATAGTTTTTTATCACGATCTATTCAAATATGGTGAGGTGTATTATGTAGACATCATTTTCTACAAGAATGTGTTGCCATGCAATGTTACCTCCACATCAGAGAAGCTTATTGAAGCCAAGCGAAAGGTTCCCAAAGCTGACAAATACAAGTAGGTACGTTGAAAAATCATAGCACCAACTCCCCTATTAAAACTTTCTTTTTTACTATTGAAAATAGAAAAAGAATACACATTCTCAGTGCCTGCACTAAATTGCTCATATGTTGAAATATACTTCTATTATGTTGTTCAAGTAAAACTGGAAAAGAAAAAGAATCCATGGATAAAGAAGAAAAAAATACATCTATAAAAATCTTGTTATATTTCATGCCTTCGGAAGACTACAAGAAGAAGAGTCCATAAAATAAGAGAGGCTCGAGCAAGATGAAAAGCTCAATGACATTGAAAAGTTGCTCAAATTTCCCAACAATTTGCTAGAAAATGTGGTATTAGGTTTCAGGGGTAGTACAAACAGTTCAAACAAGGAAGACTGTAAACAGGGCTCTAGTATAAACAAATGACTATATATCCTACCCTAAAGTTGGATACTAGGGATCTGGGATATGACACTATTAACAGAGATCAATTGCCAATCAATATGGTGGCTAGTCATACATCTTTTGTTTAATTAAAGAAAATTTTGTGGATGACTTTGATGATGAAGTTTTGCCAGCCCCTCCCAAATATAAAGGAGGTCAAGCTAGAGTTGATGATATTGTCTAAATCAACCTTGAAACTCTAGAAGATCCAAGGTCTACATTCATTAATGCTCGACTCTTGAAAACTAAAGTTCAAGAATATACCCAATTCCTTAAGGAGAACAAGGATGTTTTCGTATGGAAATACACAAAAAATTCCAGGTTTAATTAAAAAATGTCACAATACATCATTTGACTATCAATAATGAAGAGCTACCAGTGAAGCAGTTGAGTATAAGGACCAAAGTAAACATTGTGCCACAAAGAGAGATAAAAGTCATAACAACGTTCATTTGAAAAGTCAAATACTCCTCATGGATAGCCAATATTGTACCACTTAGAAAGAATAATGGCTAAATTTGTATATGTATAGATTACAAGGTTCAAAACAAGGCTTGTCCTAAGGACGATTTTCCACTTCTAATCACAAAGCTCCTAATAGATGCCCTTACTAGGTATGCAACACTCTCTTTTATGGACAAATATTCCAGTTACAACCAAATAAAGATGACACGAAAAGAAGAAGAAGCCACAAACTTCAAAATTTTGAGGGGAGTCTTCTATTATAAGGTAATGCCCTTCAGTTTGAAAAATGCTGAGGTAACATATCAACGATCTATGACCTTTACATGTGAAGATTTCATCCAAGAGTGGTTGAGTGCCATGTAGATGACCTCACAGTCAAAACGAAGGACTAGTTTAATAATCTACAAGACCTTGCATGGTATTTTCAGCATTTGAGAGAGTACAATCTGAAAATGATCACTCTTAAGTGTGCCTTTGGTGTTACATACTATAAATTCATTGACTTTATTGTCTGAGACATGGGCATTGAAATAGACCTCATAAAAATCCAGGCCGGATATGGCCTAACCATAGAATCTCAAAGAACTCAAGAATATCTAGGGTTAGATCATCTACATCAGATGCTTCATAGCCTACCTCTCTTAAAGATGTCAGTCATTCTCCTACCTTATGAAAAAGGACATGCAAAATTTGAGTGGGGTCAAGCATGCTAAAATATCTTTGACAACATCAAGGGATACTTGCTGAACCCATGAGTTCTCATGAGCCCCATTGAAGGGAAGTAATTGATTCTTTACATAACAGCTCTGGACTCATCACTCGGGGCACTACTAAATTTACAAAATTATGAAGGAAAAGAAATAGCTGTCCACAATCTAAGCAAAGTTCTAGTAGAGGCAGAAAAGAATTACTCTCCAATTGAGAAAACATGACTCGCATTGATATTTTCTATGCAAAACTTGCAACACTATCTTGGTGAAATTAATTTAAACAGTTGATCCTCTCTAGTATATCATGAGCTGGCCAACAGTCCAAGGAAGGGTCACAACTGGACAATATGATCAGAATTTGACATCCACTTTATTCCTCAACATGTAACAAAGGGATAAGCTTTGGCTGACTTCCAAGCCGCACAGCTAGTATCTACAGATTCTTCCTTAAGTCAAGATCTCTCAGATGAGAATGTAATGGAGATAACACTTAGGGACCCACGGGAAATGTATTTTTATGGGGTAAGCAGAAATCCTATTGGAAAATGAGTGGAAGATGTTAGAGAAAAAGAGTCTGGTATAGGCATAGTCTTCGTCTCCCCAACAAGGCACATCACATTACATTCCTTGTACCCCAATCATGGGTGTTCCAACAATGAGGCATGATACAAAGCTTTTGATTGCAAGATAAGAAATCACATTGGAAATCTTAATAGATGAAATCATTATCTATAAAGACACAGAGCTAGTCATTAAACAATTCAATGAAAGATATGATGTCAAAAAATCTAGCCTTGTCCCATACTATGATATGATGAAGGAATTGATCAAACTCTTTTGGGGATTCACTCTAGAGCATATGAAAAGGGTAGTTAATGCCCAAGCAGATGTATTGGAAAGCTTGACCATAACCATGAGGATTACATAATAATACATATACGGGAGTGAAGAGTTATACCCACACTGCCCCAAGAGAATAGGTAAAGCTAAGTCAATGTAGTAGAAGTCAGGTTGGCAAATCTAATTGATCAACTACAAAATAATGAAGAAAAAGACTCGGAAATCCCTCTTATCAAGTTCTGTCTAGACCAAAAGGAGCCTAAAGAATCAGTCAAAAGGGAAGAAATCAAAAGGCATGTGTCCAAATTCACTCTTAAAGATGATCAACTTTATAAGATCTCTATGGACAAGATATTGTTAAGGTGTCTAGCTTGACCAAATCCCACGAGCAATGGCCAAAGTTCATGCAGGTGTGTATGGAGCTCACTAGATAAGCCAAAAATTACATAAGTAACTGAAGAAGTTAGGATACTATTGGCCAACCATGATTTTCAACTACCTTAACTTTGCTAAAAGATGTCATGTTAACCAATTACATAGCAACCATAAGCATCAACCGACAGAAGCTCTTCATGCAATAACATGTTTTTAGCTTGGGGAATGGACATTATCGGTCCAATCAACCCTCCTTCATCTAAGGGGCACATATATATTTTAGTCGTCACTAATTATTTCTCTAAATGGGCCAAAGCAATTCCCTAAATATAAATCAAACATACAAACATAACCAGGTTTATCTGGGTTTATATCATTTATCGATTATGAATCCCTGACAAGATCATAACAGATAATGAGAAACCTTTCATGAGTTAGCAAGTCTACAAATTGATGGAAAAATACAACATTAAACTAGACCACTCCTAAAATTACTATTTATAAGAAAATGGAAAGCTAAAGTCTTTAAGAAAACTTTGATGAAAACCCTCAAGAAGATCGTCTCTAAGAACATAAAAAACTAGCACGATAAGTCACTGGAAGATCTTTGGGCATACAAGATGCCATACAAGACTTTAACAAAGGCAACACCATATTCCCTAGTTTTAGAGAAAAAATAGTTCTCTCCATCGAGATACAATTTTCTTTACATTGGGTTGAAATCTATGAAAAGTTGACCAAAGAAGAAAGTGTTAAAGTGCGGTAAGCAGAATTTAAAGAACTAGATGAAACTCTTTTGAAGGCACAACAAAGCTTGTAACTATACCAAGCTTGCATGGCCCACTCTTACAACAGAAAAGTTAAACTATGGTTATCATTTATAGAGACCTCATACTAATGGATATAGCACTTATCTCTAGAAAGAAATAAGGAAAGTTTGAGCCAAAATAGGAAGGTCCCAATTTCACGTGGAAAGCTTATTTAAGCAGTTCATAATTGTACTCAACACTAGCTTGAGATGCAAGGATAAATGAGCATTTGAACTACGCTCACTTAATCCCATCCTTGCATGGGTAGGCAAGTTGTCACGCCCCAAACCTAGACCTCTTTGGGACCAATTCTTTTATGTCATTTGGTCACATCTCAAATCCTTTTATCAATGGTTATTAAACATACACAACAAAATAATAGTCACTAACATTCGTTCACTATATGTAACAAAAATTAAAAGACATAACATCAAGTTATAATGAAATAACCATCTTAACATATTTAGCCTCTAAATAGGCACTCCTAGTTAAATTCATTACAACCAATCAATTAAAATTCACAACTAACATCTTAAAATGTCACGAAATCCCTCGTCAAATTAAAGAGACTCAAAATCTTAACACTTTAATCTCAAAATGGAAGAGTTTTAGCTCTCCAAGCCATCTAATTGATTCACCATCATCCATTAAGCTTCAATCTGAAAAATGCTGTCAATGATAGGTGCACTTGATGGACTCGTAAGTAATCATATAAAACATACAACATAATAGGGTTAAGTTGAGCACTAATATTTAAGATATCAAAACATTGTATAGCTTTGCATTTATGATGCAAAATCAATGCATAAAACATTTAAAACATTTAATAATACTTACTCAATTGAACTTTCATAACGAAACATATACTATTCTCAAGATCATAATGGAACACATAAGATTTCATTTAGTAATACTCGTATAGTCAAACTTTCATAACAAAACATGTACTATTCTCAAGATCATAATGGAACATATAAGATTCCCTTTCATAATGAAACCTATATGATTTCACTTTCATTTCAAAACATATACATTTTCATTTTCTTATTATAGTATTTATGATTCATTTTATATTGAAAACATGTACGGTTCACAAATGATGTGAAAAACATGATTTTCTTTATCAAAGTAGATACATATAGCTAAGGTTCACATTTAGCCTCGTGAATGGGTACCATCATATTATTCCCTAATGGTGGAGCCAAATACCATCGTATTATGCCCCAATGGTCGAGCCAGTTACCATTATATTATATCCTAATGATGGAGCTGGATACCATCATATTATACCCTAATGGTGGGGCTGGATACCATTATACTATACCCCAATGGCGAGGCTAGACACCATCGTATTGTATCCTAATGGCGGGGCCAGATACCATCATATTATACCCTAATGGTGGGATCGGATACCATCATATTATATCCTAATGGGGGGACTAGATCCATTGTATTATATCCCCAATGGTAAGGTCTTTCAAAAATGTAAATCTAATCATAAATTCATTTCACATATTGATATACAATATAACCATTTATTTCAAAACACATAATCACATAACTCAAAATTTCAAAGCAATTCACAATCTATATGTATCATAACTTCTGTCAAGACATACATACATATAACTAATTTCTTTTAGCACAAAACATAGGATGCTTGACCCTTCTATGGTGTACATAAGGAACTAGGTGTTATAAACAAGTATTCAATTTTAAAAACAATCATGAATATAGGATAGAGAATGGATATGCTTTGAATATCATTAAAAAGCTTTAGAACTCATTTATAAATCTTTTGAAAACTAAAAAGGTTCTAATCTAACAATTATGGAGGAACTTGGGTAAACCCCTTGAAATATTTACCAAAAATTGGTTGAGAAAACCCATTTTAAAACAAGAAAAATGAATATCTACATCATAGCTTGAATCCACATATTTTGAACCATAAAACTTTTTATTATAGGCTTTGAAATCATTAGATCTAAAATCCTAAGAACAAAGCATGGGCATAACTTTCAAAACCACTTTTATTTATAATTTCAGAAAGGGTTTTATAAGAACTTAGCAAATAAAACGTGTACATCTTGTATAACCACTTACAATCACTATTTCTTTAAGAACTCAAGGCTTCTCTTGCAAAATCTAATTCCTTTTGTGCATTGTCACTTAGGAATCCTCAATAAATCTTTTATCTACAATATCCAAGATGTAGAATACTTAGAACAGTGAGATTTTATGAAAATCTAAAGGAAAACTTCAAAACTAAGAGAATTCTCCCAAGGTTTTGTGTTCCATGCCTTACCTTTACCAAATTGAGGTTTTCTCTCCCTTTCTTCCTATCTTCCTCTCATTTCCCTTCCCCTACTCTTTTCTTAGGCTTTTAGGTATTAAAAGGGTTTTATCTCATCACAAGTGGGTCTCATAATAATTAGGAGCAAATTTGGTTTTTTAGCAAAAAATCCCAAAAATTCTGGATTTTTCTGAGTCTAATCGATTAGGAACTTTCAGGTCAATCAGAGGTCTAATAGATCAGAGTTTCACTTCTGATTGATCAGGTAGTGTGGTGTCTGTGTCCTGAGACCCCCGATTGATTAGGTGGTATTGCTCAAAATGCTGATCAAGGTCTGATTGATCAACCACTTTTTAATCGACCAAGGGTCCTAATTAATTAGAAAACTGTCTGATTGACCATAAAATTTAGATTTTTATATTTCATGTTTTTGAGATTCAACTGCAACCCATTCTCTTCCCTCCCTAATGCACTCCTAGGTCATATAAACACCAAAACAACCATAATTTATATACTTGTTTGGTCTTCAAACAATAGGCCATTATTATATATATTCATAGAGTTCAAAAGTACATGCATGGTGTTACACTCTCCCCCTTATAAAAGAATTCAATCATTTGAATTTAACATACCTTATCATTGTAAAAGTTCCTGATATTTTTCTTTCATCTCATTCTCTCATTACTAACTCACCTCCTCTTCAAAATGGTTACTCCATAAAACTTTTAGAAATGGTATAACCTTTGAATGCAACACTTGTTCCTTTCTATCAAGAATCTTCTATAGCTATTCTTCATTGTTGAAATCCTCTTGAACGTGTACTGGTACATATTCGAGCACATGTGAAGGGTCACACATGTACTTTTACAGCATTGACACATGAAAGACGTTGTGAATATGCGATAAATTCAGAGGTAATGCCAATCTGTAAGGAACAACATCTACTCTCTTTAGAACTTCAGAAGGCCTAAATATTAGCTTTGACTTACCTTTCTTTCTGAATCTCATGACACCCTTCGCTGGAGACACCTTTAGAAATTCATGGTCCCCAAATTTAAATTTTAGGTCTCTTCTTGTTTTGTTTGCATAAATCTTTTGTCAACTTTGATCTGTAAGTAGTCGATCCCGAATCAATTTGATCTTCTCTGTGGTTACTTGAACAAATTCTAGATAGAGCAACTTCCTTTCACCAACTTCTTCCCAACAAATAAGTGATCTACACCTCTTCCCATATGAGGCTTCAAAAGGAGCCATTTGTATGCTAGATTGATAACTGTTGTTATATTCAAATTCGATCAAAGGTAAGTGGATATCCCAACTACCCTTTAAGTCCATCACACAGGCTCGTAATATATCTGCTAAGGTCTGAATGTTCCTCTTCGAATACTCATCAGTTTAAGGATGAAATGGTATACTAAAATTCAACTTGGTTCCCATGGCATCATGTAAACTACCTAAAAATTGAGAGATAAAATATGGGTCTCTATTAAAAACTATGGAATTTGGAACTCCATGCAACTTCACTATCTCATTCAAATACAATTGAGCCAATTTATCAAGTGGATAAGAAATGTGCAGACTTAGTCAACCTTTCAATGATCACTCATATAACATCGTGTCCCTTAATTGTCTTAGGTAATTCCATCACAAAATCTATAGAAAAATGTTCCCACTTCCACTTAGGAATAATGAGAGTTGTAGTTGTCCAGCTAGCTTTTAGTGCTTAGTCTCACCAAGTTGGCAAACCAAACACCTAGATACAAAATCTGCAATCTCCCTCTTCATGTTGTTCTACCAATACACTTTTTTGAGGTCTTGATACATTTTAGTACTTTGTGGGTGAACAATGTATACAACATTATAAGATTCCTCCAAGATTTCCCTCTTCAATTCAGAACCATTGAGGACACATAATCAGTTTTCATACTAGATAATACCATCTTCTTGAATTCTAAAACCCATCCATTCACCCTTCTTTACTCCTTCCATTATTTTCACCAAATGAGGGTTAGAACCTTGAGCATTCTTCACCTTGTAAACAATTGTGGGTTACACTCTAACATGTACCAAAAGTACCATTGACTTAATCACTTGAAACTCTACATTCATTTCCTTTAACTTTTCAAATAAAGGAGTCCTCCCAATAGACAAACAAGCCAAACTGCTCGAAGACTGCTTATTCAATGCATCAACTACTATGTTTGCTTTCCCTGGATGGTACAAAATTGTATATTTATAATATTTTATCAACTCCATCCATATTCTTTGCCTCAAATTCAGTTCCTTATGAGAGAAAATATACTTATAGCTCTTGTGGCTAGTGTAAATTTCACAACTCTTACCATTCAAGTAATATTTCCATATATTTAATGCAAAAACCATGGTGCCAATTCAAAATCATAAGTGGGATAATTCCACTCATTAGTTTTGAGTTATCTCGATGCATAGGCTATCACCTTTCCATGTTACATGAGCACACAACCTAAACCTTTCTGTGAAGCATCACTATAAATGACAAATCCTCCTGAACTCATAGGTGGAGTAAGGATCGAGGCAGAAACTAGCTGATCCTTTAACTCTTGGAAACTCTTCTCATATTCATCGCTCCACTGATACTTAGCATGCTTTTGGGTAAACTTTGTCAAAGTTTCCGCTATGCATGAGAAACCTTCAACTAATATTCTATAAGAGTTTGCGATACCTAACAAATTGCGAATCTTAGATACATTTGTCGGTCTTGGCCAATCAATTATAGCTTCCACCTTCTTCGGATCCACATAGATCCCATCCTTGGATATCACTTGGCCTGAAAACATTACTTGGTCTAATCAAAATTCACATTTGTTAAACTTAGCATACAACTTCTATTCTCTTAAAGTCTGCATGTAATACTTAGATGTTCCTCATGCCCCTTTCGAACTTTTATAATATACAAGTATGTCATCGATGAACACTATCACAAATATGTCCAGATAAGGCTTGAACACTCTATTCATCAAATCCTTAAAGGCAACAGGGGCATTTTTCAAGTCGAATGACATTACCAAAAACTTGTAGTGTCCATAGTGAGTACAGAACACATTTTTGGGCACATCCTTCTTTCTAATCTTGAGTTGATGGTAATCCGATCTTAGGTTGATCTTCAAAAAGACTTTTGGCCCTTACAACTAATTAGACAAGTCGTCGATTCTATGGAATGGGTACTTGTTTCTCATAGTCACCTTGTTCAGTTATCTATAGTTGATAGACAATCTTATTGACCTATCCTTCTTCTTCACAAAGAGCACATGAGCTCTCCAAGGCAATACACTCGGATAGTGTCAACACCTAATTTTGGCCTAGGGTCCAAAGGTTTTTTTTAATGGGAAGCACCAATTCTTTAGAATTGACCTTAGGCATCCTAGGAAACCAAGGTGGTTAGATAATCTCCCATTTTTAGGTTATCCCCTTTCTTTCCTAATTTGACACTCTAGACCCTTGATTTTTCCCTAAGATCTTTGTTGGATCCACTCTCTTCATTTTCCTATCATTTATTTTAATCTCATAGTTTTATGAATGGTTGTCCTAAGTTTGGTCACATCTACATTGAAAATTATGATTTTAGCCCTCATCAAGGTGGACCATTGAATCTCATCGTACAAGCATTGAACGATTGATCGGGTGTCACAGATGCATCCAAGGAGATATAAAACCCTAAGATAAAGTGTTTGACCATCAGATTCCATTGTATTATGTCTTGATGAATCTTGGCCCTTAATTTGAAATCTTTCAAATTCTGAGCAAGATTCACTTCACACGCTATAGATGGAACCAAAAATTTTCAAAACCTTAAGGCTATGATCACAATCTTCAGATTCCACTCCTAAAACCTCCGTCACATAAACTTAAATCTTCACCATTTGAACATGCATCTTGAAATCTCAAATCGCAAAATTAAAATCCACCACAATAATCATCATCATCAATGTAGTCAAGCTGGTGGATCTAATCACACTCACCTAATTAAGGACAATAAGATTCTATGTGAGTGGACACTATATTATGGTGTCTCGCGAGCCCCCAAATCAGACACTTCCAAACTTCGATCCATAAAAACATGCACCAAAACAGTCCTTAATCCCATGGGCAAACACCCACGTTACCTAAGTCCAATTCCATATCCCAAATATACCTATGGCCAACACAAATTTGCAACCAAAAAACCCTTAGCCATCTCACATTTCTTTGATTTGATGTTATTCTAGAACAAATGAGAGGGGCCCACAAAGCTGTATGACAACCCATCTCCATCCCTCTTTTGGTTAAAAAAAAACTTGCATGTTTTAGCACAAAATCAATGGTGACTATATAGTTTTCAAAGATGATTCATTAGAAAGTCAATAAAAGGGAAGAAGGTAAGTATGTGGCCATGTGGCAGACACCTATGGCTAGTAAATAGGGAAAAGATTGACCCATGCATCAAGATCATTCTAATTCCTTTTTTACTTCCAATTTAACCTTATTTTAAATCTCTTGATAGGTGGCAAAATAAGAAAAAAAAAAGGAAACATGGCTTGCTTGTATCACAATTAGCCAACTAACCCAATTAAAGAAGGGAATAAAAAAATTACCTAAAAATTCTTGTCAGCCACTCTACCATTCTACATTTGGCTGACACTCAATCCAATCCCCTTTAATGCTTTCCCTCTCACACTCTATATAAAGGGACTCCTTTTTTCCTTTCTAGGACCAGGCCTAAGAACCCTAAGAATCCCACACTCTCTCATGGTCAAAAGACCCCACTCTTTGATTCCCTCTCATTCTCCAACCCTTTCTATCTCATGTCTAAACACTATTTGTACCATTCGCTTTTAAGATGGCACCATAATCCAGACATCTATTCAAGTCTCCCATATGCTCTCTCCCTTCGTTTTGACAAGCAATTTCTTACAAAAAATGGAGGTGTTGACCAACAAAGAACAAGACTTCAAGCATGTGAAAGCAAACAAATAAGAGGTAAACACCTCACCCATGATCCTTTTTGTTCATAAGTGTATGAAAAGCCCAAGCATTATAAGGATATATTAGATGAACTTGATTTCATATCTTTATCTACTTTTTTTAGTCTTTCATACACATGTTCTACTTTTTTTAGTAATATTGTTATCATGTCTATTTGTTTATTCATTTTTGTTGGTTAATGATTATTTTACTTCTTTGTTATTGATGTTGATGTTTCAATGCACGGTTATTTATATATACATTTCTTTATACTCACATCCACTCAAGTCCTATATTGTATATTCTCCTCTTATATATCTAATTTTTTTTTCCATTTTTCATTTCTTTCTTATTGTTGTTATCCCACTCACTCACACACCATTTTTTTTTTATTGTTATATTCCCCTTAACTAGTTGAGAAATGTCTCTCTTTCTACATATTTTCCTTCTTTAT
Source organism: Platanus orientalis (assembly GCA_025762735.1). Taxonomy (NCBI): domain Eukaryota; kingdom Viridiplantae; phylum Streptophyta; class Magnoliopsida; order Proteales; family Platanaceae; genus Platanus; species Platanus orientalis. Next base: position 1,448 of record JAOXJP010101568.1, on the reverse strand, counting down.
GGATGTTAGAGGATCTCTTTGTCCTAACCGTGTGTTCTATGTAAACCCGGTTTTCTAAACCGTCATGATGCAGATCTGAGGTTGTAATACTCCATCTCTAACTCACTGTTTGATGGGATTATTCTGAGCAAGTTGGGATTTTGGTTTCATGGTCTGATTTTAGTCTTACAATTTGACATTGAAGGGTAAGTAGTTGAATTGATGGGCTTCGTTGCCTTGCCAAGTTAAGTGCAAATTGAGTTTTTTTTTTTTGGGATGAAGTCTTCCTTCTCTTGCTTGGATAAATTTCCTGAAATTTACATGGGTTAATGCTTTGACTTTGAATATCTTTATTTTTTAGCTGGTAATTTATTCAACTTGAGCAAGTGGTAAGTTTTAGGGGTTGTTCACTTAATGTAAGAAAGGAAAAAAGAATGACTTTAACTATTTCACTCCCTTTGTGCTCTGATCATCTTTAAGGTCGTATTCTTTTGTTGGGTAACTTATCATTGAGATGTGCTACTTGGTGATGGATTTCCCTTTCAGTGTTTACAAACTTGTGCTATCCAACAGGGGTAGTCTAGTCACTTCTTCATTTCAATTGTATAGGTTTAATGTTTTGATTTATTATACATTGGATTTGTTTCCGCTTGTAGGTCTCTAGTGTCAATACTTTGGAATGAATTTTTTTTTTGGTTGCATACTCATAATTGAATTGTTTTGCATGGATCAACAAACCAATCTTCTTTTGCTTCATGTTTATTTTATTCTATTGCATTTCTCTCTTTTTTTCTCTATTGTTTGTGATGAATTATGCATTATATTATTGTCTTGTATATGTGCTACACACTAATCACTTCATGTCATAATTATGTGGAAGCAACTTAAAGTTATGTTATATATTTTTTTTCCTTTTTTATTTTTATTGAATGTCATGTGAAGTAGATGACTGTTTTTCTTATTAAATTGGAGTAATATGTTTTGTATACAAATTTCATATACATATGCACTAGTTAGTAGGGTAACCCACTCGCACAAGCATGACACAAGTTTTAAAATTGAACATACATCGATAAACACCATGCATAGGAATTAAATTGTAACACCCTGCACCATGACACATATTATTGTACATGTGTCACACTTAGAACGCTAACACATGTCACATAAGTTTTGTACACATTTAGAAGGGTTTGGATTCTTCTGTAAGGACTTGAAAACTTATGCAACTTTAGAGGTAAACTTGTATAAATTTAGAAAAAATAAGTAATTAGACACAAGTTTCAAAATTGAACATACATCGATAGACACCATGCATAGGAATTAGATTGTAACACCCTGCACCATGACACACATATTATTGTATATGTGTCACACTTAGAATGCTAACACATGTCACATAATTTTTGTACACACATAGGATCACTTAAATGTACATATGTTGATTTGAATGTTAGAGCAACTTTAGA
>JAOXJP010101567.1:4490-28355 GCA_025762735.1 Platanus orientalis | reverse complement strand
TACCCAATTGTCTACTGTCATAGCTTGTAGGTTTTGAATTGAAGTTGCAGTAAGGGGGGTTTTCTACCATGTAAGGCATGTAAGGCTGGACCATTCATCTAATCATTTTATATTCTTACCCAATTGTCTACTGTCATAGCTTGTAGGTTTTGAATTGAAGTTGCAGTAAGGGGGGTTTTCTACCATGTAAGGCTGGACCATTCATCTAATGGGTGACTCTCTGGATACTTTTCGTCACATGGAAACGGAGTGATATATTCCTCTGCTGCCGTTAAAGCACCCAAAAATAAAAAGGTGAAAATCATCCATCCAAATTTTATTTTATTATTATTATTATTATTTTTTTTTTTTTTGTCAACGTGCCATATTATAGACACACAATGTGCAAAGAATACTTTATGAAAGTAGAGGAGGATCTCTTGTTGTGAATGTTGAGGCTGTTGATCTAACGGTGGCCACTTAAAGTAGGAGTTAATTAAGACTCTTTTTGAGAGTAGGAATCTTGAATGATGGTTCCAAGGGGAAATAGCCCTAATAAAATTATGTGTGTATAAAGGAAAAATGTATGGATTTTGAGTTACAGAAAAACACATTTCTTTGTACGGATTTTTCATTCTTACAATGAAGAAATATTTGATTATTTCATATAGACGTAAGCACGTTACCGAACCACTTAAAAACTCTCGTCTTATGTGATTGCTAATTTCTTTGCTATTATTTATATTTTATTGCATAGATCCTAAGTGGTTTGGGATCCTACGTATCCCATCATATGAAATTTCAAAGTTGTTTCTATTATTCCAACAATTAATATTAGACTTTCTAGTTCGTGTTTGGATGGAAGAGGAATAAATTGATGAGTAAAAAAAAAAATTATTTAGAGGTTACTTTCTAAATTTTTTGGGTTGATTCATAATGGTAATTAAGGCTTCCATCAATCAATTTCTTTGTACAAAAATTTGATAGAAATGATAGTTTCACTCTTTGACAAAGAAAGGTAAAATATGTGTTAGTACAACAAAGTTTATACAAGACTTTGCAAGAGAACAAAGACAATCACAAGAAGATGGAGGATGATAATTGGCAAGATGGAAAAATGAGAACAATCAGTACAATTTGTCTCAGTCTTGCAAACACTGTAATATTTAATGTTATGGATGAGGATTCGACACCGGTTTAATGGGAGAAGTTAGAGAAACTCTACATGGAAAAAAATATCACTAATAAGTTATATTTAAAGTGGAAATTGAACAAACTAAAGATGGAAGAAGGTGCGAATCTATTGGAACATTTAAATATGTTCAACCATTTCTTGAACCAATTATACAAAATTGATATCAAGATAAAGAAAGAAGACAATGTCCTTTTGTTTCTTACCTCGCTTTCTAATTCTTACAAAAACTTAGTGATAATGTTACTATTCATGAAAAATACAGTAAGCCTAAAGGATGTCACATCATCTCTCATATCTAATGGGATTAAGAGGAGACCAAATCTTGACCTTTGGCTAGTCAGAGAAAATTACAAAGGAAGAAGATCATCTTTGAGGGGATCTGATAATAGTTTAGGTTCAAATCCAAAGGAAAATGCAGGGTGCATTGTTTCTATTACAAAGAATATAGCCACATTAAGAGAGATTATCCAGAACGTGTTAACAGAGAAAAAGTGACAATTCTAGTACATCATTGATAGAGGAACATGAGAATACATTGAAGAAATTCTCAGTCTCCAAATGTATTGACATTTTTCTCTCATGATGAGTGGATATTAGATTCAGGTTGTCATGTTTATACTTACTTTAAGAATATTTTAATACGTTCTAAGAGAAGAAGACATATGTTGTTTCTTTGGGTAATGGATCCACTTGTAATGTCACTAGTGTTGGGATGGTGAAAACCAAGATGTTTGATGGAGTAGTTTGTACTTTGGGTGGTGTGCCATATGTTCTAAAGATGCAAAGAAATTTGATATCCTTAGACTAGTTTGATTTTGTGGGTTACAGGTATTCAACTGCAAGTGGAGCCATAAAAATCATACGGAGTTGTTTGGTCTTGATGAATGCAGAAAAGTGTGATAATTTGTATTGTCTAATAGGGAATATAGTAATTTATCGTATTCCTTTGACCTTGATGGGGAACTGAAATAAGGTACACAAAATAACAAATGCTTGTATAAGGTCTCTTTCACAATTAGAGCAAAGACAGGTGTTATAAGTTTCTAAGTGTTAAACGATGGTGAGACATTTTCTATGGTTGGAGAGTACAGATTGAGGTCCCTCTCTAGATTGCATACACATGTACGATTGGAGAGTATACACTTTTTTGTACAAATTTTGCATTCTCATAGTGAAGAAGGATTTGATTCTCTCCCATGGACATAGGCATTGGGGTGGCAATGTTTGTCAGGAACCATGAACTCGACATGAACCTAGAATGAAATATGCAGGTTAGGGTTTAGTGTAAACGTGTTTCGAGTCAGAGCGGGTTGACTCACTTTAACACGAATAATATATGGGTCAGGTTTGAGTTGACACATATAGTCTTATACCCTTAACTTGGCATAAGACGAATCTGAGCCACCAACAAAATTACCACATAATCCACGAACCCAACACAAACCCAACACGAAATAAGCGGGTTCGGGTTAAGTGTAAACATGTTTCGGGTCAAAGTGGGTCGACCTGTTTTGACACAATTAATAAATGGGCTGGGTTAGGGTTGAGCCATATAGTCTTATACCCTTATCTCGATATAACACGAACCCGACCCACCAACACGAATTGCTAACCCTACATAGGCACATCGATGAACCATATAAAAATCATCATCGTGTGGCTGTTAATTTATTTTTTACTGTTTTATTTTTTATTGCACAAATCATGAGTAGTTTAGGTCTGTATCTCATCACGTGGAATTTTAGAGTTGTCTCTGCTACACCAATAGTAAAGGTAGCTCAAATTCAGCCCAAGATGCAAACCTGGGTATGTGAAATGGAGAAAAGCCCAAATGACCCGTTTTGGGATCTGACCAACCTGCACGGAGTGCAAGTTTCTTCATGGGTTATATGGGGTTTCTTGAAGGACAGGTTGCATGGGTTATTTCATGGAGAACAGGTTTTTTCATGCGTATTGGGAACTATGCCCTCGCACTGTATTGTAATCTCTTTCTTTTTCATTCATAGTGAAGCCCATGGACGTAGACTTCAAACTAAACCATGTAAACCGTCTGTATGCTTTGTGTGACTGTTGTTTTCGCTATTTTCTCTCTTCTATTTTACTGCTTATGAACTCCAAATCTCTCAAAATAGAGACATATGGAACTTTTTGGGTGTCACATGTTAGAATCATATCTCACCATCAAACATTGCCCATTGCATCTCACCAGCATACTGGGCGTCTCTCTCTTTCCATGGGTAAGGCCATCAATGAATGAGGCCAGTTTCCATAAGCAAACCTGGGTCAGGTTTGAATTGGCGCTAGTTCTTGAAGCCCCGTATCGATAAAATTTCATATTTTTCTTATATATGCGTAATATTAATTAAGCTAGCTCGCTCCATATAAATAATGTTGTCCCAATTAAGGATCTCGGAGTAAATCACAAGATCAAATATAATTTTTCATAAGCAAACATATATAAGGCCTTTGTATGAATTCATAATTTATGGCTTGACCGTGGAACCAGATAGACGTTAAGGTCATGATCCTTTTGTTTATTATGAGATTGATTTAATTCTTTGACTATCTGTACAATCATGTCGTCGAAGAAAACACAAGTCTTTTGTTTTGCATTTTTGTTTTCGTCTCCTCCTCGCAAATTGGTGTCCTTAGTGGCAGTAGGCCAGGATTGAATGGACCACACGAAAGGGGTGCGCGGTCCAGCCTTCTTTATACTTTTTTTTTTTTTTTATGTGGTCGTATCAGCCTTATGCGTTTGTCTTGACATAAATGAATGAAGTGTCGTGATAACCTCAACCATTTTGTTCCGAGACATCCCTGTCAACCGGAGGCTGCGTATGTGTATGTATGTGCTTCAAATTGCTCAAAAGGTGATGGATGCATGCGGTCACATTGTTGTTAATGACAAGGAGATCCCCTGTTTGTTTAGTGCAAAGACTTCATCTTTTGGGTAAGGATCCTGTCCGGCCTCCTTATTGCCTTTAAGGACCTGTCTAGTCTAACAGGTTGACACGTCACCAAAAAAAGGTGGTATTGAAAAAACTGGCCTCTCCTTTTTTTTCAGTGATGTATCAATCTGTTAGGCCAAACAGGTCCTAATATGCAATAAGGAGGCCGGATAGGATCCAAACCGCTTAGATACCATGCAATGCATGCAGACATCAAGCCCAAAAACATAGTGGCTAATTCTCATGTGATAAAATGAGAAAAACAAGCCCAAAACTTAGCCCATGGAGTCCAAAATAATTGACTCATAGAGGCTCATTTTATGACCCATAGAGGTATCCCATCTTTTAACAGCCATTTAATGGTTTGGTGTTTTCTTTCCATTGTGGCTTGGTCCGTTGAGGCCCATTTTGACCCATAAAGGTCTTTCTGGTCCATATATAAAACCCAAAACATTGATTTCTTCAATCCGTTCAACCACTTTTGGCCAAATAAGTAAAGATAGGTCATAGAGATTTATAGTTCAACATCATCCAACATCGGCAACGAATAGAAATAGATCGAGTGGCACATGCATATTGTCATCTGAATAGGCACTTATGAGACAACCACACATAAGGAAGCTCCTAAAAATGACTACATTGTTACAATGGATTATAAGATATCCACCTCTCAAACATGGAAAAACACTCCTTGGGCCTGTACTCTGGAGCTGTATGACCCCCTCCCTGCACAGACACCTCCACTATGTAAGACTTCCTTAATCTCCTCTTCAATCATTTTCTTTAATTTATGTCTTAATTTGTATGAAAGGTATCGTGATGGAGTCCTCCTGGGGTTTCCTCCTTATGTTAGAAAATGTCTGACAGGAACAAATGGGATTGATAGAATACACCCCTAGGTAACATTGGGATTGGAATCTTTTATATCATTGCACAAGGTCTACAAATTTGGCTGTAACACTTCAGCGTATCCCATCAACACTATTAACAAAAGGTTTCAAAATCACCATTTTTTAATTAAGGTGGACAACCCTAGCTATCCTCCTTAGGAGGAGAACTTCACAACTTTGTATGAATCGAGAAATTAAATGGGAGGGAGGAATTTCCTTACCTTCACAGTTGCATATGTCAGTCCATTAGAATAGGTCCGAGTGTATCTATATGCACAAAACCAATTACACCACCATGGAACCATGAGATTGTTGTGCAGTATAAGTTTTAGAAATTAAAATGTCAATGGGCCTTTAAGTTAGGAGCCAAACCCTGCAATTTGGCTAGAAACAAGCCACTGGTGCCAGTCATCAACAATGGACAAGTTCAGAGATCGTATCCACGCTTCCGTGGACAAGTGTGAGACCCACATATCATGATCACCACTGTGTAGAGATTAAATACATGTTAATAGCATATTTCTCAGAGATTCAGAACAAAAACGTAAGAACTGTAGAGAGATATAGTGACCTGACCTGTATATTAGAGATCGGTAGCCTTTAGTACTCAGATTTCGATGATATTCTATAATGCTTTCAAATTCAGCTTTGTAGGGTAAGTCATAGTTGCACCTTTTCCATTCCTCTACTGTTCCCTGTTCAACATACGCTCATATTGTTGTACTTGTTACTTGGAACTTATATTTGTTGGGTTCCCTCTTCATGTGGAGAGGGGGGGGGGGGGCATTTATTGTTGAGCATATATTTACCATTTTATCTCTCTAATTACTTTTTGAAACAAAATTAAAAAAAAAATAGAATAATGATTAGGGCATTTTCTTTATAAAAAAAAAATCTAAAAGAAGAAGGAGAATAAGAGGAGAATCAATTCCCTCATTGATAAGTTGTGCTAGCTTGTATTAATTAACACTAATCTTGTGAAGCTTCAAATCACATTATTAGTTTTGATGTCTTTTTTCTTCTAGTAAGAGCATCTTACTATTTTGATTTGTTATTGTAACCTGTCTCATTATGATGAGAGGTTTAGATGTTGATACCGAGGTGCGGATTATTTCTCTTTGATGTTAATATCTTCTACTTTTATCATATTTTGTTAAAGATGATTATTTTATTCCTATTTTTTATATAGTAGAGGATTTTGAACTTCGTCTCATAGGTTTTTCTTGACATAGAATTTCCTCATATGTTTTGGTCATATTTTGCATGCTTATTGATGATTGGGTTGTGTTAATGTTTGTGCATATTTGGATTCTTTTTTGAATACCTTTATGATACAGACAAGGAGAATTAAGAAAATATCCCAACAACACTCACAAACCTTTTTTTACATACCTTTTTTATCGTCAGAGCCTCCTGAACACTATTGTCGTTTGCCCAATAATGAGACAGCAAATAACCAAAACTCTGCAAAATTCGTGGGCCAGTTAAATTTAAACCTCTTTTGACATCAGAATGAGAGAGAAAGAGAGAGAGAGAGAGAGAGACCCTGCACTCATTGAGAGGAAGGGATTGTGAGAGGAGTATCTCTCTAGAAATCTCAAGAGATCTTCTATATCCAGTCTTCCCTTCCGGTTTTGGGGTTGCAAAAAAGCACAAAGGCTCTAAAACTTGAACTACATTTATTCCAGAAGTACACTGAGAATGTAAATGAACATTTCCATCATTAGTTCCAATAAAAGATGAAGGGAAGTCTTGTAGATTAAAATGTGTCTTCCTGACCTTTGTGAACAGCTCACGATCCTTTGCACACTCTTCATTATTGGGATCAATATTTACATAATCTCCTTTACAGTTTCTCTTCATGGACTGACAAAATCAGGAAAAAAAAATTCATAGTTTTTTCTGAGCTTGTTAATTCCTTTCGTCATCAACCACACTACGTTTAATTACTATTAAAGGAAGTGGTAAGATATTAAAACTATGTTAATAGACAAATGAATTTTGAATCACCTCGTAGAGTTCGCCGGATATAAAGCCCATACCATGAGCAAATGGGACTTGTGCATTTTCTTCCAACTGTCTATTTGTGACTGGATTTCCAATCAAATACCCCTGAAACCATTTCCGAACCCCAAAATTAAAGTAAAAATTAAAAATGGACACACACACACACACACATATATATATAACTATAGTTCTAAGCATTGGCAAGTTTCTTAAGTTTTATGGTGTTTGTTTTTCTAAATGCAATTTATGCTATCCCAAGGGAAATAGCCCCTAATAATGGGTGGTGAAGTATTCGATGACGATTAGGTGAATACAGAATCCTTTAAATGTCAAGGAAAACTGATCCTGGTCAAGTCAAATATGAAATTGTCAAATATTATGAGAATTTTGACAAGAAGGAGATTCCTTGAGGCCCTCTTTGGATGGTTTAGACCTTAACGGTATCTCTAGCTTGGAGAAGGGTATTTTGTAGAGGCCTTTTTTAGTGGTAGAGATTTTTAAGGTTCTAGAAGGTATGGAAGGGGCCAAGGCTCTCAAGTTGGATAGTTTTTCAAAAAAAATTTCAAAGATGTTGAAATATTATTAAAAGGGATATTCTTAAGGTGTTTGAGGAGATTTACCATTCAAAGTGCTTTTATGAAAAGTCCAATCTTTATTTTATGGCACAAATCCCAAAAAAAAGGTTGCTAGGGAATTAAAGATTTCCGTCCTATTAGCCTTTTAGGTAGTGTTTATAAGATTATTTCAAAAGTGTCATCTTCTAGACTTAAGTCAATGATGGAAAGTCTTATATATCTCCAGAATTCAATGTGCTTTCTTGAAGGGTCATCATATCTTAGATGGTATTTTGGTGGAAAATGAACGTGTAGATGAGAAGTAAAAAGGTACTAAAAAGGGGATTCTTTGTAAGTTGGACTTGGATAAAGCATATGATCACGTTGGTTGGGATAATTTTGAGAATATGTTAGAGATGATGGGTTTTGGGAGAAAATGTAGAAGTTGGATGATGACTCGTGTTAATCTATTTCTTTTCTAATTTTTGTGAATGGTTTGTCGAAGGAATACTTTGTTAGTTTAAGGGGCATTAGACAAGGGGATCATCTCTCTCCCTACTTGTATATTGTGGTGACGGAGGCTTTTAGTAGGTTGATTCAAAGAGCTAGTGTGTGATGTATTTCAACATTTACAGTGTATACGTAAAGATAATTTACCCATTTCCTACATCCAATTTTCAGATGCTAAAATGATTTTTTGTGATGCGGAGGATTCAGGTGGCTATCTAAGGTGCATTTTAAGGTGCTTGGAAGTGGTGTTTGGGTTAAAGATTAATTTGGCCAAAAGTGAGATTTTTCAAGTGGGTGAAATTAATAATTTGGGTGTACTAGCTACAATCTTGGGGTGTAATTTTGGTAAGCTCCCAACATTTTATCTTGGTTTTCCTTGGGTCAAGTTCAAATAAAAAACAAGATAAATATAAGTATGAATGCAATACACTCAGTGTCTCTAGTGAAGGTGATCAAGCTTTCGGTGCCTCCGGTGAAAGCAAAGTAAGATAAATATGAGTATGAATGCAAAGAGTAAGCAAATATTACCACATGTACATGTTGGTTGTTGTTGCTATTTTTACTAAGTAGAAATGCTACTTGTTTAGCTAGTATGCCTTATTACACTCATAATACTTCAAACATTGATTCTAGTGCTTCTTAAACTTAGCTAAACAAGGGTTTCTTCTTAAGAACAACCCACTATTAATTCTCCTCAATGATAGTAGTTTGGAGTTATAAAGGAGAAGATAAGAATGATTTTTAAAAAGTTCTTAATTATTCAAGCTGAAAACAGTGATGGAGAGAGTGATTTCTCAAGGGAAGAGGCTCACTTTTGGTAAAGATTTTAACACTCTTTAGCTTGTTTGAAGTGTTTCTTTAAAGATGAAAGTTTTTCTCTTATAAGAGATGTGAAACACTCCTAATCATAGGATTTAAATATTTAAAAATGGACAACTCTTTATGGCCTTCGATTTTCAAAAACAAAGTTCAAATTTTAAAACATTTCATATGAAGAGAATAAAAAATTAAGTTTAACAAAATTACAGCCGTAATTGATCACCAATTTAGTGATCGATCATGAATCAGGCTTCAGGCCTTTTCATCTTGTGATCGATCACGAGATCCGTGATCAGTCATGGAACCTAGGCCCAGGTCGTGATCTTTCTTGTGATCGATCACGCATGCTTGAGCCTGCTGCTCGGGTCTCAATCACAACCCTAATTTCTACAATTTTTATGTACAAATGCATGGGCTATGTTTGGCCAGTTGGGCTTATGCTCTTTTGTGAATTTTTCTCACTTGATTAGGTCCACATTTTGATCAATGATGTTATATGCAATGCATGTTTTATACCTTTTGAAGAATGGATAATCTAAGGTGGCGTTCAGTCTTCTTTCAAGTCTTTAGTCCAGCTTGTTTTCTTGTCTTGAGCTTTAGAGCACATTAGACACTTATAAGACATAGGTTTTATATACGGTTTGTTTATGGAATTGACATCAATTACACTAATAGGTCCTAAGAGGATCTTTGATGTAGGGAGATTCCATTGAAGTATGAGTTTAGTATGATTTATAATTTGGCTTTGAATAAGTTAGGATTGGTTAAGGACAATTTGATTTTGTGGGTGATGGTGTATGGGTTTCTAGAGTTAGAAGAAATTTAAATGATTGAGAAGTTGATGAAATTGAAAAACTGCTTAGAAGACTCCATGGTATAAATGAGGTTGAATGCTGATAAGAATAATGAATGGGTTTCGTTTTTGAATGGAAAAGGTCACTTCTTTGCTAAGTCATTCCTCGAGCTCTTGAAGTCTAATGTTAACTTGTTTCCGTCCAAGTGCATCTAGAATCCAGACTAACGCTCCAAGGTTAGTTTCCTTTTGTGGACCATTTACCTGGGCAAAATTCTTACCCTAGATCATTCGAGGAGGAGGGGGTGGGAATTGGCTAATAGATGTATGTTATGTATGAGCGAGGAGGAGATAGTTCATCATTTGTTCATTCATTGTCTTGTTGCTTATCAAGTTTGGCATTTCTTCCTTCATGTGAAGATCTTGTGGGCTTTTCCCTTTTCAGCCAATGATCTTCTTTTGGGTTGGTGTATCGTAGATCTTGTCTGCCTCCCTAGGCTCATGTGGCCTTAATTACCTAGTGCCATTTGTAGGGGAATTTAGAAGGAGAGGAGCAAAAGGATCTTTTATGGGAAGTCATCTTCTATGAGGGTCTGATTATTGATGTGGTTAGACTATAAAATGAGTGAGTCTCCATTTCTAGGAATTTTGATGTAAGGGAGTGGGATAATTTCTGGTATATTATTATGTAGTAGAGTTTTCGATCGTTCCTTGGTAAGGGAGTTGGTCTTTGTATTGCTTTTATTTTCCTTTTTCTTTGCTCGTCACTTTTCCAGTGTTAGGTGTTCAGTTGTTGTTTTGTTTTGCTTTGTTTATTATTCTCTTCTTTTTTTCATTAATAAATCCATTATCCTTAAAAAACCGATTTTTTATTATATATTTTTGGTAGAAAGGAAAAAAAAGCTTTTGAAAAAGGATCGTTTCTACAACCTTGAGATTGAGGAGCGACTTTTGCCCGGCTTCAATATCTGCAGCACCATAGAAACTAAGGCATAAAATGATGTAAGGATCTAAAACTATCATAAAATTTTTATTCTAATCATTGAGAAATAATAGACTGACTTAATTTTTTCTCTTTTTCTTTTGATGTTATTTACCCAAAAAAAGTTTTTTTAAACATAAACTTCTTATTATATCTGGTTTTGTTTTTAAATTTTAGGCAAGCCTAACTCGTTTTTTCTTGTCACTGCAGGCTTTGCAAGAAAACTATAGCAATGGGCTTTTTAGCCAAGTAGAGAGCTGACATGTCAAATCTATAATATCTAATGGAGGACCTTCTAGATTAGCCCTGTATTATACAGATTTAATACCACTTAGGATCCTCTCCTGATAGCTAAAGTTCTTGTGACTTCCTGCAGGGTTTTTCCCCCAAAAAGTGAAAATCACCTTCCAAAAATGTGACTTCAAAAAGTGACTTTCAGTTTTTTGAGTGTGCATGTGCACCACAGGAAATTGCAAGAAAACCTGCGATCAGGAGAGGAGGATCCGGGCTCCCATTTCCAGTATTGTTCGTCCATAAGATACACAATATGACATACTTCATCAGGCATTTTGATATCACTAAAACATGAATATGTAATTGGCTAAAGTTAAAACTTCGACAATAATAAACCAACAAACATATAAAAGACCCATAAGCTGGAAATTTTGAGGAAGAAAAAACTCTTGACCAAGAATTATATGAATTTAAGAAACAATTCTTACCGTTAATTATTTCTTGAACGAGGATTGGAATGATTATACCAGAATATGAATCACCACAGATGTAAAGTGGGTTTGACCCAAATTCGGGATGCTCAACCAACCACTGCAAGAAATGAAATAAATGTGGCTATTAGATCCACATGTGGCTAATAAAGATAAGGAATATCAGAACTAAGGCCCTCATAATAACACTAGCCAGGTCTCATGTTCACGGAAACCAGATCACCAGTATATATATATGGGTCCACCAAAAAGATTGCCTACACCAAAAGTCAGCTTGACTAAATGATGTTATCAATTTGATTGCCATATAATTTTTTGAGCCATCCAAATGAATACAACGAAGATACAAGTTATGATCATCTGTTCTTTCTCAATTTTTGTAAGAAAGATTAAATAAGAAGAGAAAAAATAAATAAATAAAAACCTTTCACATACGTGTATCTTCTTTCAGGTGTGTATGTTTACCTTCTACTCTTAAGACATTTACAATAGTGAAGGTTTTACTTGTTGGCTTGCTTGGCAGTAGCGGCGAGGCTTTTCTATGCTCGGCATAGGCAAACACCTAGGTCAAAGGGCGGCCACATCAGGGTCAGAAGTGATTTACACACACCCCCAAAAAGTGAAAATCACTTTCAGCGCTGATGTTTCCACCCACTTGACCATAGGCGGATGTGGGCGGAGGTTAGGGGTCAGCCTATAAAATCCTGATTGTGGGAGTAGGGGTGGCAATGTTTGACGTGACCTGTGAACCCGACACGAACCTAACATGAAATAAGTGGGTTAAGGTTGATTATAAATGGGTTTCAGGTCAAATGGGTTGATCCAGTTTAACATGATTAATATATGTGTTGGTTTGGGTTGAGCCATATAGTTGTATACCCTTAACTTGGAACAACACTAATCTGACCCGCCAACATGAATTACCACATAACCCACTAACCCAACATGGAATAGGCAGGTGAGGGTTGACTGTAAAAGTGTTTTGGGTCAAAGTGGATCAACCCACTTTGACACATTTAATAAATGGGGCGGGTTCGGGTAATAGTCGTATACCTTTATCTCAACACGACATGAACCCAACTTACCAATAGGAATTGCCACCCCTACTTTGGAGTCATATTTTAATTTGTCTTGCAACTTTTACAAATGAACACTTCTTTATTAGTTATTTTCTGATATATATTTTTTACTTTATTAATTATTAGATCAATCCATTAAAATATTAATATATTATGTCAAGAGAAAAAGGGTGTATGTATTCTATAGTAATGTAATGTGTGTGTGGATTTTATGTCCAACATAAAGTTACATATGTTTAGAGGTATATGTTTATATGGTTAATTAAAATAGGGAAAGGATCTGCTACACCCAAATTTGTGTCCCTCTGTGTCCCCACACCGCAGGCTGACAAGTGATGGTTTTTTGAATTTGGTAGCCTCTTTTAAATAGGGAGCAAATGTTCATTTGCACACTTTTTTATGGTTTTAATTCTATAAACCCCATTTTTCTGGGTACCTAGTTTTTCCATTTGAAAACTGTTTTTACAGTTTTAACCCAATATACTTCACCTTTTGTGTGTGGGGACATGGGCGGACAGACAAATTGGGTGTAGCAGATCCTTTCCCACTAAAATAGTAATCTGATAAGTATTAATATACTAGAGTATTGTTCTTTTTTTTCTTTTTTTTTTTGTGTGGTTAAGAGAAAGTATCTTAAATGTAAATAAGTATTATAAATTATTAATTATGTAGAATAGAATAAGTTGGTTCCCCAAATTAGAGACTGTTATTACCTCATTGAATTTTTGTTCTTATAAGACCTATTGTACTAATCAAATACTGTCAAAAGAATATTTTGATATGTACGAACTTTTCCATACTACCTTCTGATGTGCTTTGCTTACCTTTCGAAGAAAAATATGAGTGTCTTCAGCAGACTTTGTGTCTCCAATGTCGGAGCTTTCCAAGGTTGAATATGAGAAGCCAGTCCCAACCGGTGCATCAAGAAAGATTATGTTGGAAACCTGAAAACTCATCACCATCGTCTGAAGTTACAGAAATTTCAATCTAAACGAACCCCACAATGTTTACAGAGAGAACAAACATTTACAGATGGCTCTATAACCATTTATTCAATATAATGGATACACATATTTGTTAGATACAAAAGTTATTAATCTTGAGTATTCTGTCTAATAATAATTAAAGTTGCTATTGATTTAATGGAAATATGGAAGAGCTAATAAAGAAGTTGCAGATGCCTCAAAACCAAGTCTGTGATTAAAAGGAAAATCATAGGCAATCTTAATTAAGCCAAGAGCATTCCCAAGTTATTTTCTTTGGCCCAAAGCATTTAGAATAAAAGAATAAAGTCACAGAACAGGTATTTGTTTATTCAATTTCTTCTTAACTTTGTATTTAATTTTGAATTAGGTGATTATAGGATATGTATGTGTGCCAACTATTATTTTGGTTTGGATTTTTTTTTACTTACTTTGCAATCTGTGGGTGTGGATTTGGGGGTGTTGTATACATTTTTCTTATTATTTGTTTACGAAATGGTTATTTTTCCTCTTACTTATAAAATCTTCCGACTTTTTTGTGGCAGCTTTGTTATCTATGCAGAATGTAACAGTGAAGCTTGCGTGCTTTAGAAACTATCAACAAGAAAATGCTGAGAACTTTACCATGGCTGCAAAGAATATTGAAACTTAATACACTTGTAGGGTATGCTATGTATGTGAGTCTCAGAATTTTCTAGAGTATTATTAGGCTTTTGAAGAAATGGAGTTACTATACGAGGTGCTCTTCCTCTTGATCCATAGTACTTAGGTGGATGGTTAAGTGGGTAATTTGCTCCACTCAGATTCAGGCCTTCTCTCTCTATTTCAATACATATTTTGGGGTGGGGTTGAATAAAATGTGTCTTCTATAAGTCCTGTAGGTTGCAATATGCGTCAGATCCATCCAGATGGCATATAGTCTCTAAGCTCACAAATATGACTGTCATCTTTTAACAAGGGCTGTCAATCAGGTCGGGCTGAGGTCTGCCCAAACTTAGTTATATGGGCCTAAACTCAGTCCAAACCCGAACTTGGCCGGAGGTAGTCAACCCGAACTCAGGCCATTCTAAAATCATGGGTTTTGGGCTGAGTTCGGGCCTGTCCAAACTTAAAACTCCTTTAAAGAAAAATTGATTATTAAAGTTTATTTTAAAATTTGGGTTGATAATGACTCTTTATTCTCTAATACTTTAAAAATATGCCTAATTAGTTAAATTGGGGCTTATAATGGGCCCAAAATTATCCTCCATCTATTGGGCTAAGCTATACCAATTTCGGATTAGGCCGGACTAGGCTATATTTGATTATTACTTTGGGCTAGGCCAAGCTATGTTTGATTACTACTTCGGGCAAGCCAAACTCAGCCAGAATAAAACTTTGGGCCCGAAATTTGGGCACAAACTCAGCCCAGCCTAAAGTTACCTTGGCCCAACCAACTATTTGTTGGGCTGGACATGTCGGGTTTCGGGCCAGCCCAATCTAGCCCAATTGACACCCTTACTTTTAACTATGTGGGATTGTCAGTTGTGTGTGTATCTAGATGTCCATTTATAATTCCCTTATATATATATAGTTTAAGACAGCACCACATGTACAATAAAAAAACAACCATGTATCTCTTTTTATAACTCTAAATCCTATTTCTTCTCATCCACCCAAGACTGTATCTTTTAACCAGAATTAGGCACTAATTCTCCCATTTCTCTCTGTTATCTTTAATTTCTTTAATAATGTTTTTAGATTTTTAGCTTATTATTATTTATTTTTGCTTTTGATTGGTCAGTCGCCGTGTTTGCACGAGTTCATTCTTTAGTCTTAATTAATCCAAAGTAGCATTCCCAATTTTTATTTTCTTTGGCCAAAGCATTTAAAATAAAAGAATAACTATTTCAGTAGTAAGACTTTTATCTCCTTAATAAAGTCACTTATAGTTGCAGCTATTTTATTATATATCTTTTTAAAGATTATGTTATTCTTTACTTATGTTGGTTTAGTGTCTACAATTCAACCAAGGATGTAACCCTGATGATGATCTAGAGAAAACCTGATATGATATGTTTATAGCTGATATTTTTTTGACCCATATTCTTGACCTAATTTTGGGGTCCAATCCTGTCTACAGAGAATAGGGTTTTGAGAATTTATATTTAGGGTTTCGTACCACCGCACTCTTCATTGTAAACTCATTTTTCAATCATAGTAAAATCTCTCTCACTGTTTTCGCTCATGGACATAAGCTTCAAGTTGAACCATGTAAATCTTCTTGTTCTTTCGTACCGCTGCACTATTCATTGCTATTTTTGTTGTTTTCTTTCTTTTATTTTGTTGCAAATGACTCCAAATCTAGGTATTTCGCACAACAATTTCATTATAAGAAAAATAAAACAATAAACTTTTGGAAGCTCTAATAATCTAAATCCCCTTGAATTTCTAAGGCTTTGCATAAATTATTTAAAATTAGATAGGTAAATGTCCTATCTAGGATTTGGTGTACATCCAAGACACCAAGGGATGTCATATGTCATATGGAATAACATGGGTAGGACCGTAGGAATTTGAAATTTCATCTAACTCCTACCCCATTTAATTCCATATGTGGACACCAAATCCTACACAAAATATTTATTTCTTATTATAAATTATTTCACATCTCTATATAATTTTTAAGGTTATGAATTAGTAGAACACAAATTACTGGAGCATCGATTGTGTTGGAGACGGGTTTGTTTAAATAACTTTTGAACTTAAAACCAATTATGTAACATACTAATGTTTTAATTAGTTGAACTATAAGATTTTATTAGTTTTTAATACCTTAGGAAACTATATATTTAAATTCTAAAAATTGTTTATTATAAAAAATCATTAATTTCACTAAGAGTTGAATTCAAGTTTTTTTGCGAAAAAAAGTTTTTTTATCAAGCTTTAAAACATTGATGATTTTAAGACTTAATCAATTATAAATATAAAAATTCAGGTCTTAAGTCAAACGGAGGTAAGCCAAAGCCCAACCCTAAACAAAATTTGGGCCTCAAGTTGGGCCCAAGCCCTTGTCGAGCCTAGCTTGGACCAGGCTTTTTTTGGGCCAGATCGGGTTTAGGCTGACCCCAGGTCCATAGTCACCCCTAGATTTACTTGCTTAGTTCAATGGCCACGGTGGGAGATCAAGATCCACTGGTTTGTTTACCATACCACCCAGCATGCATGTATTAACCAGCTTCGAGTGAGATCATGACATTATAACTCATTGAGCCTACTCAAAACTCGGCTAAGCTAACTTTACTCTTTTGGACTTTTAATTAAATCTATGTCGTTCACTCATTCTATGCAACTTGATTGGGTATAGATTGAGTCAATTGCAATTGTGGAGATGGGTGTAGCCAACCTAGGCTCGACCCCTAGCTTGTTGTTTTCTTCCAATTTTTAAGTATGTTTTTGCAATACTTTATATTATTTATATTGACTCATGTGTAGCATGAATCACCAAGTATACTTAGGGCTGTCGATCGGGTCGGGTTGGGTTGGACCAACATCTGCCCGAACTCAGTCCGAGCCCGAACTTGGACCGAGGTAGTTAGCCTGAACTCAGCCTGTTCTAAAATTATGGGCTTTGGGCTGAGTTCGGGCCGGCCCAAACTTAAAGCTCCTTTTTAAAAATTTGATTATTACAATTCATTTTAAATTTTGGGCTAATAATGCTCTTTATTATCTCTAACACTTTGAAAATATGCCTAATTAGTTAAATGTAGGCTTATAATGGGCCAAAAACTATCCTATATCTATTAGGCTAAGCTATATTAATTTTGGGCCGAGTTATATTTGATTACTACTTCATGCTGGGCCAAGCTGAGTTCAAGCTAAAAGTGAGTCTACTTTAACTCAGTCTGAATAAAACTTTAGGCCTGAAATTTAGACCCAAACTCAACCTAGCCCAAAGTTACCTAGGTTTAGCCTGACTATTTTCCTGGCTGGACATGTCAGGCTTTGGACCAGCCCAACCAATTGACACCCTTAAGTATACTCAACTCGGCTACTTGAGTACATGAGTTATACACCTGGTTTGTTGTGCGGAAACCTAGATTTGGGATTGTATGCAACAAATAAGAAGAAGGAAAATAACGCAAATAGCAATCACACAGCAAAGACAAAAATGATTTATATGGTTCGGCTTGAAGCCTATGTTTACAGGCGAAAACGAAGAGAGAGCTTTCACTATGTGAGAAAACAAAGATTACAATGAACAGTGTGTCTGCATGAAAATCAAGTAACCTCCAAATATAAACTCCAAACACCCATATCTCCATGGGTCAGATCCAGACCCCAAATCAGAGACCAAAATGGGTCAAAATTTTGAAAAATGGGTCATATTCGGGTTTTCTTCGGATCGTCATCCAGATTATATCTTAGGTTGAATACAAGACATTAACCTAACATGGTTAGATTGCTTCCAATAGGAGAATTCAAACTCTTATTTGATAAACATGGTAACCTATTTGATGAACATGAAATGTCTAGATTGACGAGATGGCTAAAGCATAGAAGTCAAAGGATAAAGATGATCTACTCAGAAACCTTTTCCTGTACAAGTAAAAAAAAGTATCGCACCTTCGTCCACGAGTTTGGATTCAATATCAAAGTGGGTAAGCTCCCATTGTACTCTTCAATAGTGAAGTATACAAGATCGTATGGAACAAAGAAGAAGAAGGAAAATAACACAAATAGCAATCACACAGCAAGGATAAGACGCTTTTAGTGGTTCAGCTTGAAGCCTATGTCCACATGCGTAAAAGAAGAGAGAGCTTTCACTACATGAGAAAACAGAGGTTACAATAGACAGTGTGTCCGCATGAAAATCAAGAAACCTCCAAATATAAACTCCAAACACCTGTATCTCCATGGGTCAGATCCATTCCCCAAATCGGAGACCAAATGGGTCAAAAAAATTCGGATACAGGTCATATTCGGGTTTTCTTCGGATCATCATCTGGGTTATATCTCGGGGTGAATGCAATACATTAACCCAACATAGTTAGATTGCTTCCAGCAGGGGGATTCGAACTCTTATTTGATAAACATGGTAACCTATCTGATGAACATGAAATGTCTGGATTGACGATATGGCTAAAGCATAGAAGTCAAAGGATATGGATGATCTAATCAAAAACCTTTTCCTATACATGTAAGAAAAAGTATCGCACCTTCGTCCACGAGTTTGGATTCAACATCAAAGTGGGTAAGCTCCCGTTGTACTCTTCAGTATTGAAATATATGGGACCTAAGAAAAAAATAAAAATTTAATTAAAAACAAGAAAAAAATAATAAATTTTCTTATAAAATCGAAAAAAGAGTTCAATAAGAAAAATTATTTCTTTGTTATTCATTCTATTTTATTTAGCTTCTCAAATAGAAACCATAGTATTTTTATCGATCAAATCAGTTGACCGAACCCCTAGCACATTAGAAAATCTATAAAACTGGATTTCGAGCCTAATTGAGAAAAAAGAAGACCTATCTCGAAAGCAAATGCAGAGAAAGAAGAGCAACGAGGGCCTCCTGTGAGCCAAAGCACAAGAGGATCCTCTTTTGGGTTTCTCTCCGACTTGACAAAGTAGTAGAATAACTGCACATCGTTCCCTTCATCCACACTCACATACCTGGACAGATATAAAAATGCAAATTTAGCACCACCCTCACCACTAACCAAACAGAGCATCTGTGTATCGAGTAGAATAGAATAACAAGAGCAGAGGCAGTGGCCTACATACCCAGTTTCTAGTTGGAAAGGGAGAGGACCGGGAAAACCCGGCAGGGATCCAACTGTTGAGTGAGAGACTGCAAAATCCCAACAGAGGAGTAGGAAAAGCGCATGGAAGCAAATGGAAAGAGAGTTCCACAGCTTCTCTGCCGTTCTAAGCCGATCTGCTACAGCCATTTCCCACCACGCACCTCAAAAAGCTAAAAAGAAAAGCGTTTCATGGAAGAATTATAAGGTTCTCAACTTTGGGAAGAAACTACACCTAATCGAGAAAATAATAATAATAATGGATGGGCAATCATGAATACACGTCTCTATATCAATTATTTCTCTGTGGATGTCTTGGGCGAATATATGCGATTATCACGTTGCTCAAAACTGTCTTATAGCCCTGAGGATTTGATGCGACCCCTTTAAAAAGGCTGAAGGTCTGCCCTGCATCAGGGGCGGACACATCAGCGCAATCACCCCCAAAAAATGTAAATAACTTTTCCAAAGCTGATGTGTCCGTCCCTGATGAGGAAGGACCTTGGTCGTACATTAAGTGGTCACACCAAATTCGAGGCGGTCTAATAGGATTGTATCAATAGGATGTGTTGTTAAAGCTATTTGATCAAGAAGGAAAACAAGTGCTTTATGCACTGGATGGCTAGGATTGTTCGACCAATGAAATTGTACATGTATATGAGCGTCTATTTGAATTATTTAAAAGGAGGTTATTTCATCAAATATCTTACCTGCAATAATGGCCTAAAACATGAAAGGGTAGATTGGAATCTCTAGGTCGATGAGCAACATCAAACCGTGTCCGTGCTTTCAAATAGCCAACAAGTATTCTGTGATGAAAAAGTCTCTGTAGTGTATATGGTGAATTATAAGCTGACATGTGGTATTTAGGGGGGTAAAAACGTACAAAAAAATGTTCAGTTAAAAAAATAGGTGTCAAAAAGAGAGACCAAATTAAAAAATACATCATGTGTCAAACAATGGCATGCCTACAGAGGTCTGTGTCAAGACATACAATCATTCTTCTTTGGATTGGAGTAAGGAGGGTGTCTTTGGCGCCAGGGTTTACTCCTTGTTTCCAGTAGCTTCTCATCTATCCACAAAGTCTCCCAACACAGCTCACACCTGCATCAACCTACCTTGGTCTCACCCCCAAACGTCGCTACAGATGTGATCACTTTTGTTTTTAGTAAATGAATATCACGAATACTTAATATTTGGACCATATCTTTATGGTGTGGGGATTAGTGGGGACAGGCAAATTTGGGTGTAAGAGATATTTTCTCTTTTCCTGAAGACATGGTCCTACATGACTCAGGACAGCCCCCATCCTCTCTCGCTCGAAAGACCGTGTTGTGATGGTCTGCAGTGTACACATTCTCCAAAGAATCAAGACGAATATTCCTGAATGGACTCAAAGATCTTTTTCTGTCGCTATGTTATGTTGACATGTTGTGATTGTCTAAAGACAAAACATAACGAAATAAAATAAATAAATTTAGGTGAAAATTCTAATGTTTTATCTACGTGTCACACTACAGACACTCACAACACAAACGTAAAGGATTCACGCATTGTTTTCTTATGCCATCAATATGTGGCTGCCAAAGGAGAATCGAAACACAATAATAAGAAATGAGCTTTCAGAATGGATGTTGAAACTAGGGGCGGCAATGTTTGATACATCCCGTGAACCTGATATGAACCTGACACAAAATATAAAAGTTAGGGTTGACTGTAAACATGTTTAGGGTTAAAACGGGTCAACTAATAAATGGGTTAAGTTCAGGTTGACTCATATAATCATTTACCTTAATTTGATACAACACAAATCTGACATGCCAACAGAAATTACCACATAACCTGCAAGCCCGACAACCCACTTTGACACAATTAATACATGGGTTAGAATCGAGTTAAACCATATATTCATATACCTTTATCTTGACACAACACAAACCCAACCCACTAACACAAATTGCCACCCCTAGTTAAAATACAATATTTCCTGTACCTCATGTATATTTTTACCTCTCTCCAGTTTGATGGTTTCAACTCTTGTACATACAACAACTAAACCCAAGACGTATTGATTTAGGAAATGATTAAGAGGATACCTATATGCCTGTTGCTCTAGACTCCACCAGCAACAAAGTGTGTGTTTGGTAACCTTCCAAAAAATGCATTCTTCTTTTTTCTTCAGTTTTTGACTTTGTTCTCTTTCTAAAGAAAAGAAAAAAGAAAATGCATTCTTTGAAAGAGTACCAAACACAACAAAGTTGCATGGTTCAGAGAATGATTGTCTGTGTTGACACAGGCCTATGTAGGTGTGCCATTGATTGACAGATGATGTGCTTTTGCATTTGGTCACTTTTTATATACCTGAACACTTTTTTGAACCTCAAACACATTATGTGTCAGCTTATAATTCACCATAAGCACTCACTTTGTCATCATAGAACATTTTCTTCCTTTCCCAAATACATGTGGCATGGAGGGTGAAAGTCTCCATAAAAATAAAAAATAAAAAATAAATAAATAAAACCTCTGTTTTGAATCACTACTCTTTCCATAATAAGAGTACGGAACAAAAAAAAAGATCAGTGGATAAAACATGGTTACGAGACAAATGTTCACACATGACATCAACAAAGTACAAGCTCATTTGATATTTAAATTTCAGGTAAATCAGATTACTTGGCTTGAAGGATTTATTGTTCTCAAATTTAAATATTGTTTCATATGACTTGATTTGAAATTTCAAATAATTTCTCACTTAAGCACATCATTTGCACAAAGACAATCTGATTGGCTAATTGGAGATATTGTGCAGGTATGAAGCTCAGAAACTGGAGGTTTAGATTACAAAGGATTATGAGATATCCACCTCCTAAACATGGTTAAGCATTCCATAGACCTATACTCTGGAGCTGTGTGACCACCTCCCTGCACAAACATAACACTACATTAGACTTCTCTCATTTCTCAAATCAATCTATTTTCGTCTCCTTTGAATCACATTTTCAGCTAAACTTGGTCCGTATTTTATTTCTTTTAAGAGTTTTATAAAGCCAGTTCTCTTCATATTGTTACTAGAGAAGATAAAGAGGAGAAACTATCTTGCCTTTACAGTGGCAAATGTCATGTGGTTGGAATATGTTCTTGTGTATCTACATAAATAACCAAAACGAAGATTCAATCAACCCTCTACCCAACGCAAAAGATACCAAACTGTAAACTAGGTTTAAGTTTTGGGCCTACCCTGCAATTTAGCCATCTACATACCACGGTCGCCAGTCATCTACAATCGAGTAATTCAGAGATCTTACCCATGCTTGTGTGCCCAAGAACGGTACAAGAGAGTCATGATCGCCACTGTTTAACAATAACATCTGTGTTGGGGAAAAATGAAAAATAAAGAGGCAAAACTATAAAGCTTTGCCCACAAATAGAAGAGAACAGTGAGCAAGGTGTAATGTGGAGATCTCACCTGTATATAAGAGATCGGTGACCCCTAGCACTGATATTTAGATGATAAGTACTACTATTTTGTACATCTTTTACGTAAGGTAAGCCAGCTTTGCACCTCATCCATTCCATTTTTGTTCCCTGCTTGGCATGATGAACATTATTACTTTGTGTTACTATTACTGTAATTCTTATCAGCATTTACATACCTTTCGGATGTGTGGTGCCTTTCGAATGATGCTGTTTGCCCAGTAATAGGACAGCATATAACCATAGCTCTTCAACAAATATGTAGACTTCTTAGAGAGAGAGAGAGAGAGAGAGAGAGAGAGAGAGAGAGAGAATTACCCTACACTAAAGTGCAGGAAAGGGAGGTGTTGAAAGAAAGAACTCGTTTGAGCTCTCATTGAGTGATCTACTTATGCTCATCTCTTTCGGCTTCGGGAATGCAATCAAGCACTTTGGCTCCAGGATGTGTGGCTCGTTAAGACCTGAAGTACACTGAAGACAAATCACCATATCAGCCAAGCCTATCTAAAATAAAAGGATTGTAAACCTTGATAAGCAAACCTGGCCTCCCTACCTTTGAGATAGTTTCAAGATCCTTTAGACACTCTGCATTCTTAGGATTTACCTTCACATACTCCCCTTCACAATTTTTCTTTGTTGACTGAAAAAACAAAACATTCCAGATTTTGCTGATAAATCTACATGGGTTTGTTAGCCTTTATGTGATTGAAAGTGGGTGTTTCCGAATCACCTCATAAAGTTCATCAAATATAAGCCCCATCCCATGAGCAAATGGGACTTTTGAGTTTTGATCAAATATCCTATATGTAATTGGGTTGCCAAGCAAATATCCCTGGATCACATTTCAGAAAAAACAAAAGTTTAACCTCCATATAAGATTTAGAACTTAAAAACATGAATTGCTTTATTTTATTCTTCTTTCTATGATCCGAACACAAGTACTAAAAGATACTAAAGCATACTTCCTCATGGATCTTCTCTCTATATATAGCATACATAAAAGTAGGTCCAAACCATCAAATGGTTTTAGCTATCTGACCAGGCTTGCTCTAGGGGATTTGCTAGATGAGGCAGAATACAGATGAGTCTAGAACTCTTTTCATCTGTGCCACTTAGACCCCCCCCCCCCCCCGGGGGGGGGG
>JAOXJP010101557.1:0-14379 GCA_025762735.1 Platanus orientalis | reverse complement strand
CTCAATTGGGTATGATGTATAATTTGAACATGCAGGTTACTAATGTTTTATTGATAACAATAATGTCATAGAAAATAACCATCCTTCTCCTGATGTTCTGTCTTTCCATAAACTCAGTAGAAAATACAATATTTGGCTAGCTTCAATTTTTCTTTATTGATTTTTTCCATGCTTTGCTAATTTTTAGTTTTAATTTTCTCATAGTTTTTTGTAGTTTACATGTGTGTGTGTGTGTGAGAGAGAGAGAGGTGAAATTAAGCTTCTTCCATTTGAAATGTCACTAGTCTTGAATTTTTGTGAAGTAATGTAATCATATCATTTGCTAATGAAAAAGGAAAGAAGAATTTTAATTCTGATTAATGCATTTTACACCCTTTTATTGGCTTCTACAGGTGCAGTTCTCTTTCTGCTGGATTGTTGACATTATCTTATCTTTGTAGGTTCTATATCCAGTAGAGCCGATTGATGAAGTTGCTATCCAGAACCTACAAACCTATAAAGAAAAGAAATTCGTTGACATCAACAAGGAAGATCTAGAGTTAGGTTTGTGATCATTAGAGTTTCCAATATGATCAATTTGAATCTTTCCACGAGTGCATCTTTTCTTTTTGTGGTTCTCTTGGGGTGCACCTTCACTAATGACATATATTGGTACATAGGCGATGAGGATGAGGTAAAGGAAAGGGAAGACAAGCAAGAGTACAATCTTCTTTGTGACTGGATAAAGCAACAGCTTGGGGATAAGGTGGCTAAAGTGCAAGTCTCAAAGCGTCTCAGCCCATCTCCCTGTGTGCTTTTTTCTGGCAAGTTTAGGTGGTCAGCTAATATGGAAAGGTAACTTATGACTCTTAATACTTGGACTACTAGCCCAATCATCCAATTATACCTTCTCTCTTTGCACCAAGGTTTCTCTGATTTTTTTTTCAAGGCTTATGAAAGCACAGACCCTTGGAGACACATTCAGCTTGGAGTTCATGAGAGGGAGGAGAATATTGGAGATCAATCTAGATCATCCCATAGTTAAAGACTTAAATGAAGCAGAGAAGTGCTTCTAGAGTGTTGTGTAATCAACACATACATACCATTACAATTAAAGGAGAAAATTTATAATAAGACCAACCATGCTTTATGGAGAAGAACGTCAGACAATCAAGATTCAAGAAACAAAAACATGTAGAATGAGTGTAGCTGAGATTAGGATGTTGAGATGGATAGTGGCAAGATCAGTGCTTATGTGATGCATGGGATCTTCCCTGACAAGTCTTGGGAACGGTTTCAACATGATAATGGAGGTAGTCTTATGTCTGCTTTAGTCCCTTTTGACCCTCAAGTCCAGAACCCTCTTTTCTCCCTTCATTGTTTATTTTTATTGTCTTAACTTTTGCAAGGGATATTTTACTTTTCATTTGAATTTTGAAATTAGACTTGAACTCTTTTGATGCACTACCTAAATTTAGCAGTGGATTTTTTCTTTAAGACAGTCTTGGTTAGAATTTGAATAGATTTGCTATGTGAATCATATGGTTCAAGCAAATATTTACTCTACCACCCTTTGGCATTAGTGTCACAAAGAGATTTGTAATGACATGATAACATTCCAGCTATATATATATAACTTACAAGTGTTAGTAAAATATTGTTGGCCAATATTTTGCTGGAAGAAGTTCTGAATTAGCAGCAGCGTTTAATGCTAGGGACAAGCGTAGAACTTCATCAAGATATCTTAATTCATGACATGGATTTGTGTAATTGAATTGTCATTAGTTTAGAAAACCAAATTGCAAGACTAGTGTTTACATGCTTCATGACATATGTCTGTACATGTATGTGTGATAAATTTGTAGTCTTTCTTATGCATCTCTCTTTGAGTCACTTAATGCATCTTGTATGGTGTTTGGGTAAAAGTTATAGATGCTAGTTCATGATTTTTCTACATGTTCTACAATATTAAATTTTTATTTTTATTATTATTTTTTGTTTTATTTTATTTTATTGGGGGATGAACAAACATCATTAGGTAATTTATTAGTAGGTGAAGATGGGTTTCAAACCCAGGTCTGTGGTATGAACATCCACAGACTTTCATTTTTCTTATGATTTTGAAACTTGTACAGTATGTTTTAAAATGTTGGGATGTTGTTCAAGTCACCCTCTCCTCTCTTCTTCTAGTTGAGGTTTTGACTTAGGGATGTTATATATATAGGTTTAGATGGTCTAGATGTTTGACTAATATCATGGTGTTTGGATTTTTAAAGGGACGTAATGTTGTTTTGGAACAAAGTTTTGGTGCCCCCAAAGTGACAAAAGACGGTGTCACTGTCGCGAAGAGCATTGAGTTCAAGGACAGAGTTAAGAACATGGGTGCAAACCTTGTGAAGCAAGTTGCATACGCAACCAATGATGTTGCTGGAGATGGTAAGGTTTTATACAATGACAATGTTTTTAGTTCCCTACCCTTGCGAAAATTGCCACTAGCTGCATCATTACAAAGATGTAGACACCCTACTGCTTGTCTGCTTCAAGGTTTGACAATGAAGTACAAATTTTCTGATGATAACACAAAATTACTAAGGCTTTAGTCTATATTAAGCTCAATGTTGTAAATCAGAAGAAAAAAATTAGAAGGAGCTTGAGGAAAGCCATTTCCAAACTTAGAGGCAGCTGGGTCAATGCTTGTTTGATAGTGGTTATGTCTTTTTTTCTTGGGTGCAAGAATAAGCATCTTGAGAAAGAATTATATGCATATATGCTCATTGCTACTTCATTGATTCTCTTTGTTCTAGTGGATCTAAATCCCTAACACATCATCACTTAACGATCCTCTCCTGGTGATGAGTGTAGCTAATGATTTGAGTCCTGTTTGACATGTTTGTAGGTACCACTTGTGCCACAGTACTCACTCGTGCTATATTTTCGGAAGGCTGCAAGTCAGTGGCAGCTGGGATAAATGCAATAGACCTGCAACGTGGGATCACAATGGCAGTTGATGCTGTGGTGACAAACCTAAAGAGTAGAGCATGAATGATTAGCACATCTGAAGAAATAGCACAGGTTCATTTTATTTGTTCTATTGTTGTTCTTAAATGTGAATGCTTTTATACTACTGATGATCCTAAATTTTGGAGTAGTAGGAATAAAAATAAGATTTGATTTGATGGGTCACTAATTTAATCTCTTAGAAAAAGGTTGGCATGATTTGATTTGATTTGATGGGTCACTAATTAATCTCTTCGAAAAAGGTTGGCACGATTTCGACAAATGGAGAAAGAGAGATTGGTGACCTCATAGCCAAGGCAATGGAAAAAGTTGGCAAATAGGGAGTCATCACCATATCTGTAAGTTGTGTGATGCTTGATTTTTCATTTCTCTTACTTGTCAAAGTAGTGGTTTTGCTATTTCTATTATAACTACTTGGCCAAGTTGTTATGGTACATCTTAGCTGATGATAGGTGGGCTACTTATCATAACTACTTGAATCACTTCCTAAAATTTATGAAGAGGGTAATGCTAATTTGAGAAGTTTGTTATCGTATAAAGGTAGACATTGTCAAGCATTTGCATGAATTGTTGCACAGTGGTTTTGATGATGTTTTATGAGATCCCCTCTTTTTTCAACAAATAGATAATTTTTATGTAGTTGCTGACATGGGTAAAAATTATCTATTTGTTGAATGGAACCATTGCTTTGGCGCTTTGGTGCAATGGTAGCAGCTTGAGCTGCCTGTGTGAAAATGAGGGTTCGATTCCGGTGAGCAGCAACTTTGTGCAAAAAAGTCTAATGTAATGTATGTTAAGAGAAAAGGGGTGTATTTAAAGACAAAATTTACTAAAATATGTACTATAATAAACCTGCAATAAAGCTTAAAATGTCACTTATAGTGTACATCACGTGCACATGTAAATTAGTATATGTTTTAATGTTTTAGTCAGAATATTAGTCTAATAACTGAGAATTATTAATACCAATAGTTAGTAGGTGAGGTTATTTGTTATGTACTAAGGAACTAAGTTGGTTTTTGTCTGTAGAGATTTTTACCTTACTGAATATTATTTAGAGAGGTTGATTGTATTGTACCATTTATGGTGACTTTTCTGTTAATATTATGAATAACCATGATCAAATTCTGACAAGTCATAGTTGATAATAGTAAGAAACTGTACTCAAGCCTCATACTAGTTATTAAATTATATGTTGATGTGGAAACTGATGTGTACTCAAGCCTCAGCGATATTGGATCTTTAAACTCTCCAAAAGGTGTTTTTTGTTGTAGTGTTTAATAGTGGACGTAGGCCTTTTACCAAACCATTATAAATTTACTGTGTTGTGTGTATTTGGTGATGGTCTTTAATATTTGCATTCATTTTATAAAATTCCCTATTTGCGTATTCATTGCAATTGTGCACGTTACAGTTAAAACAATAATAAATTAATTAAATTAGTATAGGGAGCCGTCGGAGACACCGGTAGTGTAGACCTAGGGACCTCATCAAAGGTGTAGACCTTTTCTGTTAGAGACATTGGGAATAAACCCAACACTAGAGCAGGAGACACCAATAGTGTAGACTTGGCACTTCCGTTGGAGACAACGGAAGTATAGATCATACTCGTTAGAGACACCGAGTGTAGTAGGTAAGTCTTACTTAATTTTAGCCTTGATTGTAATTTGTCAATCTTAATAAAATTTTGTAGTTCGGTTGTGAGCTTTTGAAAGTGGACGTAAGCCTTGTGCCGAACCACTATAAACTTATTGTGTTGTGTGTGTTTGGTGGTTTTTTTTAACAGTAGCATTCATTTTATTAAATTCCCCATTTGCGTATTCATTGCAATTGTATACGTTACAATTAAAATAATAAGAAATTAATCAAATAAGTAAAGGGAACCTATCAACTATGTTTCCACTCTACTATAGGTAACACTATAATGTATGACGGAACCTCGTGGTTTATGATTGGTTCATAGAGAAGTAATTTATTAATCAAAAGCCTTACATTGCAATTAATTAAGATTAAGTAAATTACAAAAATGAAGATTAAAAATTGAATTATCCTATTCACCCCCCTCTAGGAATAATACTGGACTTTCATGCAATACATCATGCATATCTTTAGTTTTGAGTATCTTTTTTCCGTTT
This sequence comes from Platanus orientalis, assembly GCA_025762735.1. Taxonomy (NCBI): domain Eukaryota; kingdom Viridiplantae; phylum Streptophyta; class Magnoliopsida; order Proteales; family Platanaceae; genus Platanus; species Platanus orientalis. The sequence continues at coordinate 9,247 of JAOXJP010101557.1, read as the reverse complement.
TTTAGTGAAAGGTTCGAATAATCAATAGGGATGACAATCCATTTCTTGATTAACTCGTTGATTTCAAGAGCATAAAATTCTAATATCTTGGGTTTATTTTTGACTAATAACCAAAGGAAACTTTAGTTAGAGCCTACTTTGTTGAAGCCAAATGGTTTAATGAAGGATACATTCCAACGGTTAAGAAGCATATAAAAATCGCATTAACCAGCTGTGGATACCGCATGCTTACTGTCACTTCCTTCGTTGCCATGGGAGATATTGTAACAAAGGAGGCTTTTGACTGGGTCATGAATGAACCTAACTTTGTTACAGCTGCATCAGTAATTTGCAGGCTCATGGATGATATAGCATCCCATAAGGTACATAAATTCATATTTCATACACCATGCATAGACGCAGACCAAGCTCTTATTAACGATATTTGCCATCTAACATATGTTATCTTATACTTGAAGTTAGAGCAAAAGAGAGGGCATGTTTGTTCGAGTGTTGAGCGCTACATAAAGCAACATGGTGTCTCAGAGCAAGAGGTATGAGTTTAATAAAACCATTGTCGCGTGGAAAGATATAAATCAATGGGCATCAAACCAACTACCATCCGAGTGCCACTTTTGATGCGTGTTGTCAAACTTAGCCATATGATAGATGTCATAGACAGCAATGAAGATAAATACAATTTTGCAGTGAATATGTTTTAAAAAGTATATAACATCATTGTTCATCAATCCCATACCGATGTGAGCGTCGAGTTGGTTTCGTTATCATTTACTATAGCTTATATCTTTTGGACTACAAAAATGCTGTACATTTTCATATTTAGATTTGATAGATTGTAAGGTGCTTTCCTTGTGATGGCTTATTGGTACTCTTATATGAATGGGAATTAGTAATTGTAATGTTCATCTTTTAATAGTTGAATGAATATGTTGTCTGAAGGAACCTATTAACGAGTTGTCATTTGTTTTACTTTTACCTCTCAAATTCACTCCGATAAGCTACACAAAATAATTAAACAAAACCAAAATATCATATGCGAATAATCAAGGAAAATATGTAGAAAAGAGTATGTAACACAAAATACCAAAAGAAAAAAGAAAAGGAAATTTACATGGTTCACCCACAATGGGGCTCCATCCATGGGCAATTTGATGGGAAATAAAATATACTCAGTACGAAAATTATAATATACATGAGAATATGTCTACCACATCAAATAAGATGCAATTTCACCAAACCTTTTGTTGGGAAAGTGTCTAGAATTCAACCCAAGATGTAACCCGGATGACGATGATCTAGAGAAAATCCAAAAATTTTACCCATATTATTGATCCGATTTGAGGTCTGGCTTAACCCGCTGAGAATAGAGTTTTAGGGGTTTATATTTAATGTTTCTTGGATTTCATGCCACTGAACTGTTTATTGTAATATCTGTTTCGATCATAGTGAAATCTCTCTTGCCGTTTTCGCTCATGGACATAGGCTTCAAGTTGAATCAAGTAAATCGTCTCTTGTTCTTGTGTGATTATTATTTTCACTATTTTTTTTCTTCTATTTTGTTGGATACAAACTCCAAATAGGCTTCCACATATATAACACTTTTCTTCCACAACTCTATGAAAATTCATAATCCTTGTTACACTACTACACTACCATCACCACCATCACAATCTAGGACAACACCATAATTGCCCTTATAACACCCCACATATGTCTAAGGAAAATTAATACTAGCCAATGAATAAAAACAAGAGAATATAGGTAATTTTAGAGCCTAAATTTGATAAATGTATCACTTGGCATGTGTGAGAAAGTTAGGGAGAAGAGTGGACTCAAAAACTGAATCCCAAAGACCTAATAACACAAAATTAGCAAATTTCGATAGTTCAAAATTTCTCTAAAACGATCAAAGTTCGAACATGTTCGAAAACAATTTTGAATGCCAAAATGCTAAAAAAAATATCGATTGATCAAAAGTCATGATTCGAGAAAAATAAAAATAGTTTCAAAATTTGTGATTTTCCCTTTTTAGCACATGAGACTCATTTGATCTTGACACAAAACCTCAAGTTTACTCAATTGAGACTCAAATACTTAAGAAAGAAGTAAATGAAGGAAGAAGATGGAGAATTGGGAGAGAAGATTAGATAAAAATTGAGCAAGGTATGCCTTAAAATCCTATATCTAGACAATATTCATTGAGTTTTGCAAAATCTCAGTAGAGATTCATGTAGATCTATGGTTTTTGAATGTAAATCATATCTAAGTTTCATCAAAGTGAAGCTAGAGGAGAATTCTTTAGGAGTTCCTTTGGGAATCAAGAAAAAGAAAGTGAATTTGAATTTGTAAGTAATTATGCTTAATATGCAACTTGTTTTCATTCTTAGAACCTTAGATTCATTAGATCTCAGCTCTCTTACATAGTCTACTCTGATTTCTTCTTAATTCCTTATATATAATTGATTTAGAGTGATCTTGCATGATTTCATATGTTTTCATCTATGATTTTTAGAGAATTCATGTCTTAAGTGTGTTTCAAGGATTTTAAATAATGATACAGGTTTTACATACATCCTTATGCATATTCTTAGATCTAATTGATTCTCAAGTGATTTGGCATGATTGTATCTAACTCTCTACATAAATTCCATAAATTCACTCATGTCTTATGTCTACGATCTAAAAAAAATGATGTAATTCCTATGAATTCTGTTTTTTTATGTAAGACTTTGAAAATCTTTGTGATTATCTATGAATTGTGCTTTCCCTTATACGTTTTGGGATATGAAATCAATAAAACCAATCATGTAATTATTCTCTATAACATGTTAATTTAAATTGTCAATTTCATAGATTATAAAATATATGGAGTGGTAGATTATGTATGGCATGAGTATATTGCATATCTTAGTCATGTCTATTATCATCAACTGCTCATGGTTTCCAAAAAAAAAGACAAACTCTAAGCACTTGAAGCCAAGGGTGGATCCGTTCCCAAATTGTCGATGTCCAAAGACTTGAAGACTCAAGCTTCATCAAGCTTAATAAAGGTTTGTAAAAGTATATATAATGATAGACATAGGCTAATACAAACAAAAGACTTGAATATCGCTTGATGGACCAACCCATGCCACCTACAATAGCATCCTGAGTGTTTTAGAGTAGGTTCAAGGCAAAATGGTAGGAAAATAGGAAAACCAGATTGATCTGGGGGGTATTGGATCAATCCGCACTTAGCGGATCGATCCACTACTTACCGGATCAATTCAGAAAGGCTCAGGTATCTCAAATTGAGACACCGAATCAATCTAGGGATGCCGGATCGATCCGTGCAAATCAATATGAAATTGTAGAAATTAATATATATATATATATATCAACACCTGCAATTTTTTGACTATCAGGAAAGATGCCATATCAAGGGTGCACGATAGTGCTCGTCCCCTATAAGTATAAGAGATACTTCAAATGAGCTCTCTAACACACTTGAACACAACCAAAAAAAAAAAAAAAAAAAAAGAGAAGAGAGATTTTAAGAAGTTAAGGCATTTACACCACCCAACTACCAAAGGCTTACCCTAATGATCATTCATTTAAGATTCAAGAGCCTTTAAGTGCTTCCCTAGCACTTCACATTTGAAGAATAAGAAGAGGGAAGTAAGGTGAAGGGATTATTCCCAAGTAAACTCTTGTGAGAAGCTCCAAGAAATAAAAAGACACTCTTAAAAGTTTGGTGGAAGCCATTTGCACACTAGCTCAATAAATGAGCAACTATCTTCATATGCATTAAGCAATACACAAGCCTTATGAGATAACTTGTATTGATTTTAATTTATTATCTTAAGACCTTAGCATCTACCAGAGACACCGGTAGTATAGATCATACCCACCGGAGACACCTGGTATAAACCATTCTCGCTAGAGACACCGAAAATTGACATAGTTTCTGCCGGAGACATTAGGAATAGAGCTTGTTTTTGTAAGTAGTAGGTTTTAGAATTTTAAAATTGATTGTAATGTAATTCAATCTAAATAAAATTTGATAGCTCAATAGTGAGTTTTGAAAGTGGATATAGGCCCGAATGTTGAACCACTATAAATATTGTGTTGTGTATTTGTTTGTTGTGTGTGAATTGTCTCTTCTCTCTTTCTTTACATGACATGTTTAACATCTTCCATACGGTCTTTCATTTTTTTTAATTAATTAGTAACTTAAATTAATTGAAAGATTAAACTAGAGATTTTCTATTGCATTGCAATTGTAATTAAATTAGTTGAACCATATCTTAATGTGCATTAAATTCTAAGAACCACAATTACATTTAAAATTGGAATTTTAAATGAGGATTTAATTAAAAGAAGTTTTATAAATCCTATTCACCCCCCTCTAGGATTAAAACTAGACTTTCATAACATGCCATATACATACAGATATCTTAATTCTGAATTATACGATTGTACAAAGATTGTGAACATCTCATATCCATTGAACGATTATACAGTGTGATTTAATGTCTCTGATAAAGAAATGTGTGCATTTGATCTATTAGTAAGTTATTTAACCCCTACAAATGCTCTATTATTATTAAGTTCTTAGTTAGGTCAAGCAATCATATGAACTACGATTTGATTAACTCCGTTTTATACTCAATTTACTTTGTCATTTTGAATTATAAAGTATCCATGTGTCCTAAAGATCAATTTCATTTTTAAGAATATTTAAAAAACATAAAAAATGGTATTTATAAGATACATAGAATCTTTGAAATTCGAATTGGTTTTCTTACACCGAAAAGTGAATTGTGACTGATTGTGAACTTGGGCCAGGTTCGGGGTGTCACAGCACCATCTAACAGACCTTGGGCCCCATGGATTCCACCAATGGTGCCACCAAGAAGTCTCTCTACCCAACTTTACTAAAACACCATGTTGGATATAAATATCTCCGTAAAGAGAAAACCCGTCTCTGAATCAGTACTTATCTCTCACCTTTATCTTTCTACGTTTCCTTTTTAATTAAAAACTCCTCAATTAAGACACCAAGAGAAAAATTTTAAAAGTTAGTGATTTTAACTATTACCAAACCCACTATTGAACGGGTCCAACCTAACGGATATTTTATGTAAAAAATCAGCAATAGATATAATGAATGTTTTCACCATTCAAATGGAGGGAATAAAGATACACGTCAAAATCTTCCGATTATGCCGATTATTGGCATATTAGATCTTTTAGGTAAATCCTTTAGGCATGTGACATGTATCAAATTTTGTAGGATTCACAATTCTCGTGTCAACAATTCTCCTGTCAACCTTGGATGGAAACCTATCTTTCAAGTAACAAATTCGTTGCATTCGGGAGTGGTTGTAGTTGGAGTTGGAGCAGTAATTAGTAGGGCTGGGAAGGAGGATTCAGATCCATTACCGTCAAAACTTAATAATAAAGAAAATTAGGTTGGGAGGAATTAAGGGTTCCTGGAGGACATATGTATTGCACATTCCAAATCAATTTAAATGAATTATTTTGTGAGCAGCTTGTGTTATCTGTCAGATAACCCAGACAAACAGGTCTACATCACCCATAATTTACCACATTTCTCATATTTTAGAAGATTGGGAAACACCATCGGAACGGTCCGGATTTGGTGCTCCCCCTTAACGAACACCTGAAGTCCTGCATGCAGGGAGGGATACATCACGTCAAAAAAGTGATTCACTTTTTGGGGGAGGTGATTTTCACTTTTTGATGTGATGTGTCCCCTTGCATACGGGAGGACTTTTGGTGTTCGTTAAGGGGATGCACCAAATCCTGGGGGCCATCAGAGAGCATGTCCTATATCAGAGATTTCCAAGGCAAAAAATCTGCATGATCAAACAAGGTCCCCTGTGGATCATTCTAGAGGTCCTCTGGATTGTCTTGACAGGCCCACACTGAGTTTGACTCTAAATCTCAATCAAAGCTTCGGACAAGCTAGGCCTCTGCCTAAATTCTAGCTCAAGTTTGGGTTTCGACAAACCACAGCCCAGCCTGAGACTGAATTATAAACTACAACAACATCAATATTATCCCTAGTACTTGGGGTTGGCTAGATAAATCCTGTTTTTCCATTCTACTCTATGTAGGGACAGTTTTTCCATTAAATCACAGGCCACCTGTCATCTCACTAATTCAATCCAATCAATTTGGCCTTCTTCTTGTCCTTTTAGCGCCTTCAACTCGCATCGTCTCACTCCTCATTAGCTCAATCATTGGTTTACGTTGTACATGACCAAACTAACTCAGTCTACTTTCCTTCATCATATCACCTATTGGTGCTATACTTACATGATATAATACAACAAGTTGCAAACTGGATTATGGAGCCCATTAATCTTAAGAAGAAAAAATTGGCCCTTAAACTTTAAATGATCATAACTTTTGATCTTGATATCCGATTGCAACCCATAAGTAAAAACGACCGGCTCAACAAGCTCTACACTCAATGAGCTCTACAATATTTTATTGTGAAATTTTAGTTTGTGGTACAGAAGACCCCCAAAATCCTTTGTTTAGGCACTTAAACAATCACTTTTTGTTAAATTTTTCTATTTTGGGAAACATCCAATCATCACATATTTTGGGAAAGATTTTATGCAATTCATTTTAGGAATATCTTAGTAAATTATTTTAAGAATATTAGAGTGATTTTGGGTAGATTTCAGAACTTTTTGCTCTTAGTAATTTTTCTTCTTTTTAGCAATTTCTAATGTAGTAGGAATTCAAAGCTATTTAGAAAGTTCCTATTTTGAGCCTTAGAGTCCTAGGGCTATAAATTCTCCATTGTAATCGAATTGAGGAATTTAATTATTGAATAAAGTTGTGTTGCCTAATTAATGGTATTTTCCTTTGCAAAAATCAACAAGTCTCATTGTTCCTAGTATTTTCTCTTGTGAAAATCAATAGGTTCATGGGACATTTTGTTCAATCGGTTAGCCCGATTCATCCCTAAATGCTTGCTACATCACTAAACTACTATGAATGGATTCATTTCTAATTCTATCATTTTAGTCTTACAATTCATCCATTTCAACCACACTAATTCTATGCACATGTTGTTTGTGAAATTCTAATAGATCAAATTCCAAAAGTGATCCTAGAGGGGGTAAATAGGATCTAGCTTTTTACTTTAATTTTATTTAACTATTAAGTGAAGAATCAATTTCACTTTAATTTCCTTCAGATTTTAACTCAATTTAAGCACTATGAACCCATCATAGACCACAAGCGTCCGTCATGCACTATAGCAAACTATAGCGAAGCAAAAACAAGGTTGATAGATTCCCCAAAAACATTTTAACTTAATGTTCCAGTGGAATATTAATTCAAGAAAATTAATTATATCTTTTTACTTATTGAACCACAAAAGTGTTAATGTAAATTGTCAATTCCATAAATTGTAAAATACATGGAGTGGTAGATTAGGCATGGCATGAACACATTGCATATCTTAGTCATGTCTATAATCATCAAGTGATTAGTTTCCAAGAAAAAATACAAGCTCTAAGCAATTGAAGCCGGGGATGGATCCATCCCCAAGTTCCCAAGGTTTGAAGATTTGAAGACTTAAGCTTCATCAAGCTCAAGGAAAGATTTGTAAAGGTATATAAGGGTAAGCACAATGCTAGACATAGGTTAAAGAGACCCCAAGTCCCTTACAAGGGTCAATGGACCATTCCCATGCCTTTGGCATAGAACCATAAGGGTTGGGAATAAATTTGAGTCTAAATGGCAGAAAAATAGGGGAGTTGGATCAATCTGGGGAGTGTCGGATCAATCCACACTTAGTGGATCAATCCGCTACTTACCAGATCAATCTGCCAAGGCTCAAGTGTCTCAGATTGAGACACTGAATCAATCCAGGGATGCCGGATCAATCCATACGGATCAATCCAACATAGTCAGATTGATTTACCATTGTAGAAATTCAAAAAAATATATAAATCGACGTTTACGATTTTTTAACCATTGGGAGATATGCCATATGAAGGGTATACGATTGAGCTTGTCCCCTATAAGTATAAGAGAGGCTCAAATGAGCTCTCTAACACACAAGAACACATCAAAGCAAAGAGAAGAAATCTTTGAGTGAGTAAGGCATTCAATTTTTCCAACTACCAAGTTGGCTCCATTAATGAGCATTCATTGAAGATCAATGAGCCATTTAAGTACTTCCCTAGCACTTTACATTTGAAGAACAAGAAGAGGGAAGCAAGATAAAGGCTTTACTCCTAAGTAAACCCTTATGAGAAGCTCCAAGAAGCAAGTAAGCACTCTTGAAAGCTTTGTGGAACCAATTAGCACACTAGCTCAACAAAGGAGCAACCACATTTATGTACATCAAGCAATACACAAGCCTTGTGAGGTAATTTGTAGTGATCTATTTTTTATATTGAAACCTTAGCACCCGTCGGAGACACTGGGTGTAGACTATAGCACTACCTCAAGAGACACTGGTAGTGTAGACCATACCCGTTAGAGACACTGGGTATAGACTACTCCCGTCAGAGACATCAGGAGTAGAGCTTTCCTTTGCAAGTAATAGGTTTTAGAATTTTAATCTTGATTGTAATGTAATTCAATCTAAATAAACTTTAGTTACTCCATAGTAAGCTTTGAGAATGGATGTAGGCCCGAGTATCGAACCTCTATAATATCATGTTGTGTGTCTGCTTTTGGTGTGAATTGTCTCTTCTCTCTATCTTACATGACATGTATTGCATCTTTTACATGATCTTTCTTATTTGGAACTAATTAGGAACTTTAATTAGTTGAAAGACTAAAATTAAGATTGCCATTGCATTGCACTTGTAATTACAATAATTGAATTATATTTTGAAGTGCATCAAATTCCAAGAACTATCATAACATCTACAATTAGAATTTTAAATGGGGTTAATTAAAAATAATTTTTAGAAGTCCTATTCACCCCCCTCTTGGATAAACCAGACTTTCAATTGGTATCTGAGCAAGGCTGCTCATAAACAGTCTAACCACCAGAGTGGAAAGATCTATTTCCTAAAGGAAGACCCATTAAAGAAATCCTAGAAGAATCCTTAAAGACACTAAAATGTCTAGGAAAGAAGGTTGGTCAATCTCTAATCCTCCCTACTTCAATGGGACGGATTACATCTATTAAAAAGCTCACATGACCATCTTCCTAATCCATGGGCCATAGAGTTTGGGGCTCAGTAGTGGAAAGCTACACCAA